>JAEQBA010003311.1:0-109483 GCA_019434445.1 Phalangium opilio
ATCAGTCAGTCGTTGCGTAGTAGTGTATTATACTCTGGCTACTAACGATACGTACATAATACTTCTCGCGGTCATAATGTGAACTACGATAACAGCGTTATTTAAACTACAGATATGACAATACTCTCCTCAAAAATGAACAAAAGAAAAATGTGTGACATGTTAATATATTGACAAGAATCGTGCAGTGTTGTTAATCATATCCGAGTCTATGAGGAGGTTTGATTGTGCGACTAGATCTGCGAAGCGTTGTTGTGGTTTCGGTAGCTGTCGCTCCTGAGGTAGGCTTCGTGTGAGATCTGGGTGTGAGATCAGGAGTATGTGCGTTTACCGATGTCGATGTACTATTGTTAGGAACATTCGTGGTTGAGGCACTGTCTCTTAGATGTGCAGGCGGAGACGAGTGTTGAGAATTGTGCGGTATGGGTGTAATGGGATTGTTCTCCAGAGTGGATTCTGGTGTGGACCTTGAATCGTTAGTTCGTTCATCTAGACGTGCGGATTGACTCTCAGTAGCCAATTCGGTTTGAATAATCGAGTGATCTGGTCTCATTTGATTTGTGTGTCTTCGAACTAAGCCGTCTGGTGTTTGTACTTCGAACATAGTGTTTCTTGCTGAAAAGGGACATCGGGTGTGGGCTACGCTTGATCTCTGTTCCCCATCCACAAGTACACCCGGGCTGTCTACTTTGATGTGTCCAGTGGAGACGCCAACCCCAGAAGCGTTGCTGGAAGCAAACGTGAGTCAGTAGTACAGACGTCTACGATGAGATCTAAAATTGCCGGCTCGGCTACAAGAATTAGAAACCATTAAGATCGTTAAATAATTTAAAAAGGTGACGATATTACTAATCAACGAGTCGATGGAATTACGGACTTGTTGTTGAACCGCTATGGGCAACAAGTCGAATGCTATCATATGTTCGGCTGACTTAGCGTACCCCAACGCGTCTTTGCATTGCAAGTGGAACAACGCGTTGTAGGTCCTGCGGCGGATCATATCGCAGAACCTACACTTAATGTCCTAAAAGACTGAATGAATTTTTATTAATTTTAATAAGATCCTTTAAGTAAAAGTATTTCATAATCTGTTAATTTACCTGGCTCTGCGCCTCGTAGCAAAGCCTGTACTCCCTCGTCGCCGAAAGTGGACGTCGATACTCCTGGCTCTCGATTGCTTCCAGCAACGCTTCCCGAGTTAGTGGTCGCAACAGATCAAATCCAAGTAGGCGGGCCGGGGGTACTTGAATGCGGCACGGAGAACAAGCGTAGTCCACACCTGATGTGGTACTTAGTTACCCCGTCAACGTTCCTACTCAGCAACATCAAATTGTTTTGTAAGATTAAAGATCCGCAGTCAGAGCACGAAATACCGTGGGAATTGCAAAACTTCACTTTATACGCCTCCACGGTTCTAAACGCGAAACGAAAGATATCAGATATTTTATAATTTTAAAAAATATGTTTCAATTATTAGAATAACGAATAGTCTAGAAGACAGTAACCAGATAACAAAGTTCTAATTTCATCCCTAATGACAAATCTATGCCAAAAATACTAACAACGGCAGTAGCAGTGGCAATAGCTGGCGGCAGTACTAACAGGCGGTAGCGTTAGTAGCGGCAGGTGGCGGAGTTTCCTTCCAGGAGAGGGTAAAAGTGTTCACTCGTACTAATCATGAGTCATGGTTTTATAAGCAAGTTTTTGGCTATTCATTTTCTCGTTTGTTCCTCCCTTCTCCCCCAAAAGCACTTCAGCAATGTAGAAAAAAGTATTAAGTTGAAAACAGACCTAGTCTTAAAAATAGTTTTTGAATCAAAAATTATTTCACCCATTCTATTTACTCTTCTTCCTCACGCCCCTCATTACAGCAACTACGATACTCTGTTCGAGTCTTTTAGCCTCCTCCCCCCCCGCGCAGAACCACTTTTAGCGGCCTTCACACGCACAACGCTTTTCACTAATTAAATGGGTTACATCTATAAAATTCATAATCTTATATATTATTACTAAGACTTTTCAATTATTGTGCAAATCAAAACCATCATGATGTTCAATGCCCAATATTTATAAAAATAACGTCATTGGATAAATTTATTGATTAAATTCCACATGATTTATTCAATTATATTTCGTATATTTTTGTCACAACTAAAACGTTGCTGTTGAGTCCATAGGCTGTGGACAATTTTATTGTAGAAACGTTACATATAAAGCGTCAAATGCTGAGTTTAACATTATTCGAATACTAATTATGGTTCAATTTTTATAGTAAATTTTGAGCAATAAAAACTCACTGAACAAATATTTTCATATTTTTTACGAAAATATTTTCCAAAATTTACCGCAAATATGTTTCATTTCCTAAAAAGATATTGTGGTATTATATTTGAACTTTGCACTTATGTTAATCTTGAAAACGTTTCTTTTTTATACTTTGTAACTAAAACAACGGCCCCTAATTTTTTGCAAATTATTGAGCATGTAGGGCGAGCTCTAAATTTTAACCTCGATGAAGATGAACACTTCTAATTTACGTTTAAAATCTTTCACGGCTTCTTCTAGTAGCAATTTCTTTCTTTTTTTCAAATGGATCATTACCTTTCCATTTTATTAGGCGATGAAAGGCTTGCTTCGTGTTTATAGAACCTATTTCGTTTTTTAACTTGAGTATATAGGCAGGGTCCCCAGAGGTCCTATAATTCCTATAATATCCTATATTTTTGAAAGTGTCCTATAAAATCTTATATTTTTGGCAAAAGTCGTCAAAAATACTATAAAGTCCTATAATTTTGAAATTTCCGCATTTTTTTACCAACCCATTGGTTAAACAAATTGTTGGTAGAGAGATTTGCTGGCTTATCTTTTATGCAGCCACATGACCTCCGCTTTCAAATTCCTTTCGTGTAAAATATTAGAATGAATCGGTTGAAACATACTATTAATCCGAAGTATGGCTTTGGCAAATTGATGGGTTGGAAATTTTAGCCACCGCAATCAGATTCTGAGTTTGAGAAGTATGATTTCATTACAATGAGAATTTCATCATTGACTGTCATCTTTTTACCTGGTTTAAAAAAATGCAGTTTCACAAACACTGCAATTGTGATTCTACAGGACACGTTTTGCAACATATCCAGCCACGTAGGTTAGTAATTTGTTTTCAGTTTCATCAAAATTAACTTGGCCAAGATGTGTTACGTCAGGAATTGAATTGCAAAATGAAACATCCTCTTTCTCTGGTGTTTTATTCGTCATTTGAACCCTGGTTTGAGTAATGAGTTCAAGTAAATGCATGTCATTATCAGATGCGCCACTACAGTTTGCTCTTTGGAATAAAACAAAGAGTGATGATGCCAATATTTTCCTGTAGTTTTCTCGAAACTGTTGTTATGTGGGATTATCGTTGCTGCCGCTCAGGAATCTAATTTTGTAAAAGGTGTTTTCAAGAACATCTCGAATAAGGTTTGCTGTCAACAGAAACTTGATGTTATAGTTTTTAAATAGGCCGTCTGACAGTTGGCGTAAGTATAAGAAGTCAATTTTCCATCCATTAATAGAAGGTGGTTGTCTTTTACAATCAACCTTGTTTGACTTATCCATTCCTGCATTTCTTTTAGTTTACTCAAAGCTTCACAGTCCTTATTCAGAGGTTTCCTACTCCACTTAGTGTCAGTTAAGTTATTTGAAATACAGATGTCAAAGAGTGTGTCCATTCTCTGGATGAAATTAGCAGTTCCTACATATTCCTCTTTGAGCTTTCTTTGAAGCAAGTAAAATTACATTTCTATAATAACAGATTGACTTAAAACATGGGAAGCATATTTTACTTTCATTTTCTGAAAATTTGTAGGATTTGTATGTTTTGAGGTTAATTTTGGGGAAATTCTCCATTCTGAAGTGAACATTTTGATATGTTGCCATGAAACATTATCTGTTCCTACTTTAAAATCATTCTCTTTCAATCTATTTCGTATGAATTTCAGTAAATGAGGAACGTCGAGTATAAAAATATTTTCTTTTCTTGAATTATGATGTAGGGAGTTTCCTCGGTTATATTTAACCTCTTGTATACTGATACATTGTTTGTTCCTTGGTCGATGACAACTAATTTCAGTTAAAAACCAGTGCTCAGAACTGTTTCTATAACCTCTAGTAGCTTATCATGAAGGAAATCTTTTTTCATGTTGTCTTTAACGAAATAATAGGCAAAGGCTGTTTCCAATTGCATGTTAAGCTTGCAAGCATAAAGACTGGAGCATGGTTGGCATGATGAGCAGTGCGCTTATTACCTAAATCAACAAACCCATCAATGAAATCTTTATTGGGGTCATACTGTAATCCCTCTTTTAATGCTATTTCATCAAAAGTTAAGACAGTCTTTCTTCTTCTGACATAACTTGCGATTTAGCTTTGAGCAGCTGCAAAAGCCCGGGTTGGATACCAGATTGAGCCGGAAAATTTTCAAGACATCTCCTTATTGTTCTTGGAGCAGGCAAAAAAAAATTTACGTAAAACATTGCATGCTTTTGGTCCCTGGAAATATAACGCGAAGCATGTCTGCCTTTCGGTGCTGTTATAAGCTTTTCCTCTTGTGCTTTTTTTCTTATTAAATCTTATATGCATTTTAAGAAACATTTTACCAGTTTCGGGCAAATTAGGAAAATGTCTTTCAATAAGATCTTCATTGAGCTTCATCGTTAACTTTTTGTTGTTCTTCAAAGCTTTGCTAATTTTATTCATTAGCTGTTTTACTTCTTTCCGTAACTTCTTCAACTTGTTGTCATGCTTAAAACTGTTTACTTCAAGAAATCTTTTTAACTTGAAGATTTCATCTTCAGAATTAGAATCTTTGACTAAATTTATGTTTGAGTTACGCGAAATAACTTCTTCTTGAAGGCTTTGACTGTAAGCTTTAGGGTTTCTGTTCCTGTCGAAAGCTGGACCTGGTTAGGAATCTGGCAGTTGAGGATCAATGTATTGGGTGTCGTATATTTCAGGGTCATCAATAGATTCAAGATCGTGCATTTCAGGATTATCTGCGATTTGAGGGCTTTCACTAAGTTCAGGATTATTTATTATTTTGTCGTTAATCTTCGGAGGATTCACAGTGTCAAAGAGCGTGGAAAAATGCAGATATTGTCTTAATGTAGAAATTGAAGGGAAATGATCTTGCGTCACATTTTCTCTCGCATTTGTACACTTTCCTGTAGTGTTTGGGGGAAAGTGCAGCAATATGCTGTTTTGATTTTAATCTTTGATTTTGTTAATGTACGTGGTACGTGATTAATCTGTAAATGTTTTGAACTTATCCACTTTATATTGCCTGACTTGTTGGTTGTATAGCCCAATTTTACTTTCACATCACATAGTTCGCACTTCACTTGAACTGATGTTCCAGTGAAGGCTGAGGATACTTGGTTAGCCGCTAATGCTGAGGAAGCTGATAATTTATTGAGTGAAACGGTAACAAAAATCCTTCGGCAATTTCTTATCTATTTCAGATAATATTTCATCTTTTACGTAAGTCATCCATTGGTTGAATGCTCTTCTTATTTCAGTATAACATAGTGTCGTTAATAGGTTGCTAACATATCCCCGTTCATACCCCGTACGCTCCATAGTGAAACCTTTGTTTTAGTGCAAATTTCAACAATGGCAGCACATTCAATAGGGACGTTATGATTTTTACTCTTGGTTAAACTGAATCATGTAATAGACCACTTCGACACGGGGTAAAACTTTCCCTTCCATCTCGCTCGATGGAAAAATCATAAATAGAGCAGAGACGGCGAGGGGTGAACCCCCTGTATGTTCCGATTCTGAGGATTGACATCTCTTTTTTTACGTAGAAAGGGTCTATAGCAGCGACGGTTCTATGCCATGGCGTTTCTATGGTTCGCAAGCAGTAGGTGCGTGCATGATGGTCGTAATTTTTTGATTTTCTTTGTTGTAATTGTTAACTTAAGCGCGGTCGTAGCCTGAAAATTCTGACTTGGTTATTTTGCAATATAGCCTGCGTTCACCGAGTCGCGTGATCTACGACGCTGTGGCTCGACTCTGCTACTTAGTCTGTATGCCTTCCGTATTAACGGTTTTTAAAGGAATATGGGATTTTTAAACTTGTCGCTGCGAATTTTCCTATAGTAAATGTAGTATTTCTAGTAGCCCCAGAGAGTTCTGGTAGCACTCTGTATGCATTTGGTAGAATAGTTTTATAGAAATTGAAATGGTAGAAGATATTTCTAAAATAAGATTTGTTCGAATTATTTCGAAGTTGTCCTATTTCAAGGCGAGGAATGCTCTCAAAAACAATTACTATTTGCTGACGAATACCTTAAAAAGTACTACTCACACAGAATTCTCGAGCAGCTTAACGCGTAATTGAGTGGGCTATTGCCTTGGTGACGAGGCCAGAGAAAGACAAGGCATGAGAATGGCACAAGGCGTACTTCTAGCAAAGGGGGATGTATACAACCATACATCCTCGAGTCCTTGTTCGTATCGGGCGCAGCAGAGGCTAAAGCAGACTACCCTAAATCGTTTTGTCATTGTTACGTTTAGTTACTAGTTATATGGTATTTTAACACACGAAAACTCTTAAAAGTGATAATAAATGGAGTTATAAAATGTTTTCGGGGAATGGAATTGTGCTCGAAAACACCAGATAAGTAAATTTTTCAAATTATTGAGAGGGAAAAAATTTACTACCAGTAAAATAAGTTAATTCAATGGAATAGGGTGATGGAACATTATTTTCTTAAGCATGTAAGTTTTAATTAAAAAAGCTTCAATATCTGCGCATTCAGTCAAGTGATTAACCTTATTCTTATCGATACTTTTCAGGTCTTGGTTAAATCCAAGACGCGTTTTGATTAATATCTGTTACTTCGGTCTTAATTTTTATAAATTTTGCGTAAATGCAAAGGGCCCCTCCTTTAAGGCGTCTTAAAAAGATTTTCTCTTCCGTATAGTTTGGTAGTTTGGCATATTTTACTTTTAGCTCTGTCCTTAAGTACAATTTTAATTGGATTTAGCCATTGGGATAGATGATAAATGATTAGCCAGCATATTAGGGGAGTCTGGCAATGGAACTGTGCTTAGATTTATCATTGAATATAGGAAATAACAGGATCAACAAATTTTTTAGTAGTATTTATGAAACTAATGGTAACTATTTTACCTTTGATAAATAAAGTCCAATGAGAGTTACAGTATTTTATTGATGACAAAGGTTAGGGTTAATAATATTATTTATTTTGTATAGTAGTTTAAATATAAATTGTAATTTTTTAAGGTTATGGCTGTTCAATAATTACTTTCAAATCATTAAAACAAAAAATTGCTTTAAGAATATTTTGGTTAAACCTTTTTCAAAGTTTAAACACGCATGTTTATTTTATTGGAATGTGCTAAAGATTTATTTTAAAAACACATTTGGTTTGACAATTGCTACGTTTAAATATAGCGCGCAATTTGGAATTAAATTTCCCTGGTTGTTATTTATTTATGGTGTTCATTATAATTATTTTCCAGTAAAAAAAATTTTGTTTTTCACGTTTAAAGCTAATAGTTGCGTATTTTTTAAAGGGTTTCATCATGACTCTATATAACTATGAATATACAGCTCTATCATATGCGCCTTCTATCATGTCGATTTGGTTTGGGTGTTACCCTCTTAGCCTTTGACGCGTTTTACGTAGCTCTAATAGCCAATCATAAGACAAGAGGAAGTGACGTTTCGAATTTACACACCCCGTACTCCCACTCCTAACACTAGCAGACATCAGTTTTGGAGGGAATAAAGTTATCTTATCTTTTCGTTTCGTGATTTGTCGTGGCGAGTTACAAAATTAAAACAATAAATAAGAAAAGTACGACTAAAAGATGTCAGGGGATGCAGGCTCCACTGAAGAATTTTTAAAAGCGATTTTAACAAGCGCGTGCGAGGTTTTCAATAACCTGGAAATTAAAACAGTAAGCGAAATCGTAGACCTTGGCTCTGAAGAGGCTGCCGCTGCTAGTGCTAGCCCTTGCTCAAACGTGGAAAAACTTACCGCTTTTGAAATTATAAGGAAGGACAATACGCATTTCTTTCCAGCGGTTGGTGGCAAAATTAATTTAGAAGATCATGTGCTCCAAAAAGTGGATAAGCTTTCACTTGACACAAGTTTTGCTGCAGAAAGAGAAGCAAATGTCATTTCAAATCCCTTGAAAGTGACAGTATCTTCAAGAACATAGACATTAGAATACTATTAATAACCTAGACACACTTATCGGAAGAGAAACACGCGCTTTTTGGATGCCGATTTTACGCTATTTACCCATTTTATATGCTATGGGGAAAAACAAGACGTTGGCCACCTAGCGGCGGACGGAGAAACTAAAAATCAAAACCAAGACGCGCTGTCATGCTGCTTCGGACAAGAACCTTTGGACTCAGTCATTTAATCACAAAGAATATTCTGATAGATTAGTACCCATCGAGAATAATCAACTAATACTCTTTAAACAACTTTGGTAATTGGTAGGCCTAAAAACTCTTAACTCATTCTTATACTAGGTTTATTGAAATGTTTATATTCGGTAAAACAATCAATAAGAAAACACAACACTACTAGTAAAAAGAACAAACTTTGAAGAACGACACAATCTGGAAAATTAAGACCAGTTTATCAAGGCTAGCGATAGTGAGATTCACGCTACAGAGGACAATTAGTTAATGATGACACAATACCTTTGTTTTTTAATTAAAAGATTTAATGAATCCAGTTGAAAAGTGTACATAACGATTGAATAAAGAGTTTAAAAATTTAACACAAAGACACATTACATCGCAATCATGACCCAATATCTCCCAATAACGTCTTTATAAATCCCAGATAATTGTCTTTCTTTAACCACGAAATTGTTGTTGCCAAGAATTTAAATAAATTTAAGAATATTTAAAAAGACCAGCTTTGTTAATACTATTTGAAATGGGAATTCTGAGGGTATCGGTGTATTGGAGTAGCTCATTGATACTGATTTATCGATGTTGTCATCGGTTGATGATGTAACTAGGCTCCCAGCATGATAGTATCATCTCAACGCTTTGATAAAACGAATTGATACGATTTATTTTACTTTTCGTCAACACAAAAACCACTAAAAACATTTACAACGAAATTAATAGAGAAACTCTAAGGAAAAACCTAACTTACCAATTTACTAAGTAGTTAAGCCTTTCACAAGGGCAGTAGCCCTAACTTGAAAAGAGATGATTTTGCTTTATAATAAATTATATATTTCTCTCTCTCTTTAAGGAGAAAAACTATTAAAGTTGCTTACCATTTATTTTCTTTTATCTTGAACATTAATAATTTAATTTACTTGAAAAAGTAAATAATAATGCCCTACCGTATAAATAAACTGTCTTTTTTTACTCTCGGCATTTTTCGTTCGTGACGCTGGTGCGCATGACTTAAATAAGTTAACCAATCATATTCCAGCATTAAATTAAAAAAATATATTTTAGTTACCGCCGCCGCCGCAGTGTCGCATGGCCTTTTTTCCCCATAATGACGTAAAATACATAAATGCTGTGACGTCAGCAACAATCGGCCTCAATTGCGGGAATTCAACAGTGACTCTATGTATCTCTATGTTCAAGAACCTGGTCTGCGAACCTTGTTGCATTGGGTAAAAGTGTAAAAAGCATCAAGAAAGTGGCAAATTTTGTTAGTGAAATGTGGGAAGTTGAAAAAACTTTTATGGAAATGCTTCAAAAACTTTCTTCTTTTGGATCTGTAAAAACTGGTGGCGTTAAATTGTGTTGCGGGATCACCACCGATGAATTTAATTGTTTGAAAGTGAAAGGCACGATGGATTTTGCCCAAAAAAGGTTTTATCCAGGTGGTGCCCAAGTATACGAAGGGTCATGAGCTCATGACATACGAAGTGATTTTCTAGACTCTTTGGTAGACCCGTCTTATACGGAAAGATTTTTATTTTAGTCGGCACTAGCCACCTATGGGGGGATACTGACAAAAACTGCATCAATTTATTAGGGTTGCCGTCTGGCGAGAATGAGGGGAACTATTTCTAGGCGGTGACATATGCGTGAAAGATGTATAAGCCAATCACATTCTAAGTTGAAAATTCGTCTGCTATCTAGTCGTCGCCTTACTCAGTCTGTATCGGAACTTCGTAAAATTATATGATAAATGGATTTGAAAAAGATTACAGATTATATCGAATTAGAAATAAAAAAGGAGTTACACGTCGCTTTTAATGAAAAAAGAACCCAGTGTCATAGATTTATTATTCAATCAGATTATTGGAGTATTTTTATAGAAAGTCTAGGCACGTGTGTCCACGAAGTTAAAGATGTATTCGAGTTCCTAAAATTTGGTACAAAATTAAGAGGTGAATTTAATTTCCAATTCGACGATTACAACAACACAGATTTGCAAGAACTCTTCAACTTTTACTTGTGTAGTGTTTACAGGTATGTTAAACTTTTATTGTATATGAAGTGGGGATAAATTAAATCTGGTTCTTTTTAAGATTTGTTCGTAGCGATAGAGTAGACGAAGAAAACGAAAACATAGACTGTGATATTGAAGATGATTTGATCTGTGATGAGGATAAAACTACAACTAATGTAATAAAAGAGAAAGAAATAAAGGTCAACCCTTCTAATTTCAAGGAAGAAAGCCTAAGTGGCATTTTAAGACTTGGAGGAGGAACATTAGGAGAGTTGTGGAGGGTATCCAAGCGCTTAAAAGAATCAACACCCCACACCATGAAAACCAAAATCCTCTATGGGCAAGTATACAGATTGTGTTTCAAAACCTCATTAGATGACGAAGAGAAGGAAATGCAGTTGCCAGTAGAATTAAAACAACAAGATAGAGGAGGTATGTTATTTCCGAAAGAGGTTCTACAAGAGTTTGTACGAGAAGTAAACAACACAGTCCGATTGCATGCAAACTCTGAGACTTTGAAGCAACATGGGAAAAATATGATTAAGGTAAGACAACCTGTTTGGTCAAAGAAAATATGTGCCTCTAATTAAATAACATTATTATAAGGTGTGCGCTTCAAAGGTAAAGGAAAACCACAAAATTGAAGAAAAGTTTCAGGAAGGAATAAGGAAAATTCCTGGATTGTTGGAACAGTTTAGCGAAGATAGTATTAATCTTTTTTATAAGATCTGGTTGCGAAAAATAACACATGCGAGGATTCAAGAGTTTATCAGTATTAAAAGTGGAAGTATGAGCAAAGGAGGACACAATCTTAGGGACAATTTATACGGACAACTTAAGAAGCTATACGCCAAAACCAAAAATAACAACAAAGAGTCAAAAAAGACGGACATGATTACTGAAAAAGAAAACCCAAACTTGATTAGAACAAAAAGAAAATCTACAGTAAAACAGAAAGATGAACCTAAAAAAAAATCAGCAAAGAAAACCTCAAAGAAAGCTACAGCGGAAACGCAGAAGAAAGTTACTAAAGGAGCGGCAAAGAGAGGCTCAAAAAAAATTACAAAAGAAGGGGCGAAAAAAATTACAAAGAAAGGAGCAAAAAACATAAATACAAAGAATAATACAACAACTAGTCCTTTACCAAGAAATATTTTAAACCAAAAATGTGATACTATCAATTTAAGTCCAAAATCATCTGTGATCTCTGTTAAACGAAAAACTTTGTTTTAATATTAACTAGTCATTACCATTTTAAAACTAAATTTTATTTGAATAATTAATTGAAAGTGCAATAAAGCGTTTTTGTGATGAAGAAGTAAGAATTATTTATTGATTTAACCATAAACATGTTCTGGGTACTTTTCTAACGAGTCCCAGATTTTCCAATATCTAAAATTAATCTAGTTGTCTACAAAATGCAGCTTTTCATCACGATATGAGGTATTTGAAAAATTGCCACTGTGAATGTTTTTAACAATTCTTACAGCCTTTTGGGTAGAACTGTAATTGACTCCGCTAAGCTTGCTACCACTAGCGTACTTAAGTTGTGAAAAGAGCGACTCCACAGCGCTTCCATTTATTCTCGATGGTGTTATGAAATTATCAGGGTATCTGCTCAAAAATTCTTCTGTAAACTTGAGAAATCCAAAAACTGTTATTCTCAGCAAGTTCCAAGTTTGCCAGGACAGAAATTCCTTCTGTTTAGGTGCACGCAAATTTATATCGGGTTGTTCTGTTAGAATTTCAGTCAGCCAATCCGCAAAATATTGATAGCTCTCTTTCACCGACTTCACTTCCTTATCTGCCATGGAGCAAACTTTACCTTTGGATAGAAATCCTTTTTCAAAGAGCTGGCTACATGATCGTAAATAGAGATAACATTCGAAAGCGTTTCGTCGACTGGGCATAAAATCACTGGGATTCTGAGAATGCGCGTAAAGTTCTGATAGGACTTGAGGCTGCTGCATTATTTTAGCTGACTTTACGTTCAATTTCGTCCATGCATCTCTGGTTATATAACTTTTGTGCATTTTGGGGACATACCGCAAAAGACCATTTTTCTGCCGTTCAATTTCCCGTTGATTCATATCTATTAGGTTAAGCCAACCAAATTCCACCCCGTTTCTTTGAAAAGATTTCGTCCTTGAAGTGTATGATGAGTATAATGAGTTAATCAGGCTCTTCAATTCATGTGATGGGCAAATCATCCAGTAAATTTTACGTCCTTCCCAGAAAGGATTTTCAAAACTAGGGCAAATTTCGTAACCTTTTGCAGCGTCTTCTATGTTGTATGAAAAAGCTTTCTGGCCACCCATCGTTTTTTTAATAACTGCTAAGTTGGAGCTGGCTCCATCACACATCAGAACTGAAGTACCAAATCCATAAGCATTGAAAGTACGTAGAGTTTCGAGTATACAAGGAAGTAGCTTTTCTTGTCTAACAGGAGAACCGAAAGTGTAGTAAGGACCAATTAAATCGAAATTGGAAGTCAAGTCACGCCAGAGAAATTGCAGGACGTATTGAGTTGGTTTTGGTTCTGATGGGACGCTGGAAATATCATTTAGAAGAGGAAAGTCTTTTTCATCCATGGCAAAACCTACGAATTGGTGATTTTTTGAGTTCCAAATAAGTTTCTCAATAACTTTGACTTCATCAAAGATTAAAACCCCATCTCCTTTGGGAATTGGGGAACCCTTCTTTTGTTTTAAGGCCTTAAATTCTTCGTATTTTTGTTGCTGTTCACACAGATATCTGTGATTAATTCCAGGAGTGTTGTCGTAGACTTGGGACCTTTTTTTTAAAGTGCTAGCAGATGGTAATTTAAAAATGTTGAAAGACTTGAGTGCTTTATAAGCTGCAGGACTTCTAGAAAATACAGAGAGAGCTATTCTTATGGTTATAGGGCTCCAACGATTTCCAGTGTTGCTTTCTTCGCATTTTTTTTGATCTGTATAAAAAGCTGTCTTGTCATCTTTTACTTTTTTCTCTGTATCTCTTTGCCACGCCAATTTCAATAACTCGGAATTTTCGCCCGATTCCTCAATAGCCCTCTCTACATCATCTTTAAAATCAGATTTCAAAACTTTTAAAATAGAATCAATTTCATCTGATTGCTCCTCATTTAACAACAAATCCTTATGCGCGAGCTGAGCTTCGAGCTTTGAAATTCTATTTGTCAAATATCTTCTGCTTCTTTTGATGCTCGATAATCTGGTTTTAAGGCTTCGGGGTGAGAGTATAGATATGGGACATTTGCTCTCCACTTTTGTCCTCTTCGCTTTCATAACTGGATCCTCTTGTAGTTTGCGCTTCTTTTTGTCTGAGAGAGTTTTCGAGCTTCTCAAGCAGAAAGTACACTGCCCAATTTTCGAATGTTTTTGCGAAGTGTGAAATACTTTGCATAGAGTTGACTGAACTCTTTGAAATGGTGCTGCAAAGATTTTGAAATTTGGGCCAGAAGCTAATTCCGAGTTACATTTTATTCCCGGGCAAAATTTTAAATTTAAACCCTTCACAAAATTTAAAGTGTCTTCTACGTCTACCCAGTTAATTGAATTATCTTGACTAATTAACTGTTTCGTTTCAACTGGACGAAAAGGGACTAAAATGGTGCATTTTCCGGTTTCTGTTATAATTAGTTGAACTGGATCAACATCTTCTGGCAAAAGTCCTACATTCTTTCCATTTGTTATTGAAACTGACTTTTCCCGACGGAAATTAAAATAACTCTGAAAATTAAAACAAAAATTATTATAAAACTATATCTCAGTCAAAAGGGGATTAGAATTGTAATTTGCTTATAGTATGGATATGAAACACTTAAACATAGATGTTAAAAGTATAGCATAAAAAATCAATTTACGAAGCCCAAATTAATACGAGCAAAGGCAGGACGTTATGCCAGTGCAAAATTGCGGTATATTTTTATAAATTCCAAATAATTCTTAAATGTTCTTCCCGGCAATTTAAATTGAAGTAAAGAACATCTTTAAATAAAATTATATCTTTTGTTTCTTGACAGACTTACGTTATCGCAGGCTACATAAGAAAAATTTACTTTCACATTAAATGATTAAGTGTTGCTTCAAATTCCTTAGACTATAGCCTTTGTCTTAGATGACACAAAATTATTACTTTTATATTCAATTCCAGGGTTCGGCATTTATCAAAAATTTCCTGCAATAAAAGTGCTCCAATATCCTTTGACGCAAATATTCCTTTTTCTACCGAACAAGTTACTAGGTCGTTGGTCTGTGTGGCGTTATTTGTGTTCAAAGTCATAGTTTGTGACATAAAATCTATAAATTTTTATTTCAATTAAGAACTACCCTCTTTGATGCCCAACAATTTAATTTAAAATTGTTTTTGTAACACTTACTGTTTGTTGATGGTTTGCACTGAATTGCAACGGCAACCTGCTTAGACACCTCCTTAGGCCTTGGCTTTTGGTTATGGTTCGACGGATTTTCTATCTTTGTTTGGGTACTTGCTTGCTTAGTTTTAACATTCTTCTGTTTCGTGGTTTGAGAACCCCTATCTCTAAGGATTTTTGCATTTTGGCTACATTGGGTGGCTACAGTAACTTTATTTAATGAAGATCCATCCATTTCGCCGCTCGCTTTAAAATTAAAAACCTAACGTAGCGCTGTAGCAGACAATTTTTACGTCACGAAACCCGTTGGATCATTATTGGCTGAAATGTTTTGGCTGCTCCTACAAACTCCACCCAAACCCCACCCGCTTGGATTTCTCGGCGCGAGAGGAAAAATAAAGTTGGAAAGGGGGCTGACATTTTCCCCCCCTTGATGGTAAAAGCTTTCCGTATAAGACGGCCGCTATGTTATGCATAATAGAAAATCACTTCGTATGTCATGCGCTTCTGGAAGGACCCAATTGTTCCGTTATAATTGACATCTCAAACAACTTTCGATTGCCAGCGTATCCTTTTCATCGTTGTGTCAATTGCCAGTCGTACGTGTCACGTCGGGCAAAGCGAAGCTTCAGCATCTCGAAATTTGAAGGTCAGTCAGTGGGTTAACGAATATGCTTAGGTATAAAAACTATTGCACCAAGTGGAAACTGTCAAACAATGGAAGAGCCTATCTATGAGCCAAACAACATTCTGACTACTCCGGTAACTCCGATGAGAAAAAGTGAAGGCTTGATAACTACTACCACTATGAACACTCACACTAATGATCTCAATGAAATGGAATTAACACCTACCACTTGTTCATCAAACGTCCCAATTAAATCTATAATAAAAACAACTCCAAGTAGTATTTCTTCCAAAGTACCAATTAAATTTATAACGCCAAAAACTCAGAAAAAACGCCTATTAAATTTGAAAAAAAAGAGGATATCACAAAGAAACGAAATTGCGCATCTGCGGAAACGAACTGCAAAGTATGAAGTCATCCTGAAGGAGGATCAATCACGCGAAATGGAGGAAATTGTTTCTATGATAGACACAAGCTTTAAAGATGACCTTGAGGAAGTTTGAAATGAAAATCCTAAAACTAAAGCCCAGTTGAGAAGAGTGTGGAAAATTGATAGGCTTAAACCTATAGATATGCATGCCAAAGACACCGCGCAATTTAAGAAAGATCAAAAGAGAAATTCTAAGTAAGTTCTTGCGCGTTAAGGGGAGATAAGTTGGTTATTAATTTTTTCATTTCACATGTAGCTACTAAAAATATGGGCAATAAATGGTGAATCATCACCTATAGTCTTGCTTTGTCAGTCAATATTAGAAGCCCAGCTGCTTACGCTGCACTCAAAATTTCCACATTTTAAATCTTCCCAGCGAGTCTTCATTGAAACATTTTACCGGAAACCGATTAAAGAAACCAGGGCTTTCAAACTCATACTTCAACGTAAAACATATGAGAAACTTAAACTGAAACAAGTAAATAAAGGTCTTCAATCAAGATATTGTAAAATGGGAATTGCTGTCTTCGGACAGAAGGTGCACTAGCGACATCACCAATTTAATTTTTAAATGGTTAAAGATTGAGACCATGAAAGTCAGTCAAGCAATTAATTTTTTTTTGGAATTGAATCGCTACTTCACCATGACGGAGGCCCTTCGCAACTCTCCGGCATTTTGGCAACGAAAATCGAGGGACCTTCTGGCCATGGTCAGACAACTCGGAATTCCAACGTTTTTCCTGACTGTAAAGGCGGCCGAAACCCGATGGCCTGAGTTAATAAATGCGTCGTTGGTAGCTGATGGTAAAAGAATAACGAATAATCAAGACATTGAAGCTATGGCTTTCAAAGATAAAGCCAAGTTGATTCAAGAGGACCCAATTACATGCGCGAAATGTTTTAATTATAGATTTCAATTATTATTAAAGTACCTCAGGAGCAAGAGTACCCCTCTGGGACTAGTGGTGGACTACTATTATCGAGTTGAGTTTCAACACCGTGGATCGCCTCACGTGCACAGTGTAATTTGGGTTTCCGGCGCTCCAAAATTAAAACCGGATGTTTCAAACACTGAAGTAGTCAAGACTTTTGTTGAGCTTTTCATTTCTTGCGCCAAATTAGAAAATGAAGATTTAGTTAACCTGGTTCCTCTTCAAATACACAAGAACGTGCAAAGCAAAACGGGGAGAAGAAACTATTTGTCGTTTTGGGATTATCTGGCCTCCAACGCCGAGAACATATGTTCACGATCCTGTTTTAAGAAATTAGACAAAGGAGTACGGTGATTATATGACATTGGAATATATGAACGTGGAAAAAGCCATAGCGGCTCTGACATCTGAAAATTCTCCTAAACATTTGAAGAGTTTTTGCGGCCACTTGAAATTACCGAACGGGTCTGTATTTATCGCGTTAAAATATATCTTAAGTGAAAAACCATTCTCTTGAAGAAATCTCCTCTGGAAGTAAGAGTGAATGCCTACAACCAAGATATTCTTAGATTATGGAGAGCCAATATGGTAATTCAATTTGTTCTTGATGCTCACGCGTGCATTATGTACGGCATCGCTTACATTGGAAAATCACAGCTTGGTATATCCCAATTACTTATGGAAGCTATGAGAGCCGTTAGGCTTGATGATTTGCCAGAAGATAGTACAGATATTTTTTCGGAAGGCCTAATTGATCGTTACCCTTTAAGGCCAGATGATATGGAATCAGTCTGTTTGGCTGAATTTTCAGCTTGGTATGAATTCAATAAGAAACAAGACGGCCCAAGGGCTCGTATTAGTAGCCATATTGTACGAGTGAATAGCCCCTCTATACCCTACCCTAATGAGTGGATAACCCCTCTATACCTTACCCTAATGAGTGAATAGCGCTATCTTTTTCTATGCTTAATTGATTTACCGTGCATAAAATCAGAGTTAATAGCCCCTCGATTCCCCACTCTAAACAGTGATTAAATTATAACCGTATAAATTTACTGATGCTGTAATTCTAATATTCCGGCGAATCGAAGAACAGATAGTTTTTAGTGATGAGTTTACAACATAGACTTATGCCGATGCACACTTATCGCATCTTATAAATTTCTAACAAGGACTTATGCCCAGAAACTTTTGAAAGAGAAAGTTTAGTTATAGTGATTACGCATTTTAGTGATTATCCCCTCGAATTACCTTTAGCAATGCTAAAACGATCAAACGCATAACGCTCATTTAACACTATGTTAGCTCTATCTAAACCCACATTTGAATTAACCGCCAAAACGTTCCAGTCAAACATAACATAGATGACGATAGCTACCGAACGAGAACGAAACACATGAGGAGCGCGGTAGGAAACGGGAAAAATCGTTATATATTTAATTAGCCCATACATAAAAAGAAAATAAATATAAAAACCCCAAACATACAAATTCATAAGTATCCGACCCCACAGATAAAAATTCAAAAGTTTCCGACCCCACAGATTAAGAGGTACCCCACCCCACATCACCCCGACATTTTAGAGATAAGAATAAATAGTAAAAAACTCGGGGTTTCATTAAGTCTCTATGGTTCATTGGTAGAATGGCTGTCTACTACGCCAGCGACCCGGGTTCGATTCCCGGGTCTGACCTGAAAAAGAATAAGGGCAACGGCCCATAGGATTTTGGGCGAGCTAATGTTAAAAAACTTTTGTTCGCTGCTGCGTTGTTTCTACATGCGTATTCTACGTGGCTTGGATCTCCATCGTTTTGTTGAAAAAAGAGGCAATAAATCACAAGAATCTATAGGCAAAATAGGCCGATTAAACCTCGGAGTAGACTGTCTTCCCCCACCTGAAATGACTTGAAAGTCGGAACATATCTAAACTCTAAATCAATAATAATTCCGGGAAAGTTTCGTTTTGTAACTGCAAAGGGACACCGAGAAAAACGTCCCAGAAATCTGGCCTAATTCCAGCTCTTTTAGACCAAACGCCTGTAGAAATGTTTAACACGCACGGCACCAATGTATTGCGGATGAAGCGAAATCAAGGGGCTGCCCAAAACACATATATATAGCTATATAGGCTGGGTTGTATAGTCTTTCTTTTCCCCCCATTAATAGTAGGTAAAAAATAACTAAGAGTAATAATACCAACAATGTTCCCAGAAGTGATATTTAACACGTAGGCAATATTTTCATTAGACTTTTTATCATGGACATACTAAATATTGTGTACACTATATGCATTGAATTTACATTACTTACAAGTTTAGGAATGAGTAAAATCCTTTTATTTATATATATTAAACCATATTAGGTAAGAGTTCCAAGTCAGTTGCGTTTATCTCAGATTAAGCGTGGCATTTCCACCATGATTTGGTTTTGTCAACAACTAAGAGAAGAGCGCTTGGATGTTTGTTGGAAAGCGGTACTATAAATTAACTACTACACGGGTATATACGTAACATCTTGATGAATTATATATTTTAACATCACAAAAATAGCACTAATACTGTGCTTTGTCGCCACCGTTATCAGACTGTTGTGTCTCTCGTATTCACGTAAAATATATCATTGTTGGGTGTGTTTTTTATAATTAAACGACACAAAAAGGGCAATATATTTGGACAACCCTTTCTTATTTATCAAATAGCTTAACAGTTTTTTGGTGCAATGTAGACAATACTATCGCACTTAGAACCTATCCAAATGAAGCACACCTTCATCGACTATTTTTGTTGAAAGTGGTTGTATTGCACACAAAACTGTTAAACTTTTTGGTAATTAAGAAAAGTTTGACCTAATAGTTTACCTATTTGTGGCGTTTAAATATAAAAAACACACCCAACAATGAAATTCGATAAAGATATGTTTTATGCGAATACGAGGGAAGCATTAGTGAACCCCACAGTTTGATAACGGTGGCGACATGGCACAGGATAAGTGCTATTCCTGTAATCATAAAATATCCAATTCATCAAGTCGTTATGTAAATACCCGTCAAGTAGTTAATTTCTTTATTGTACAGCGTTTCAATAAACATCTACCTGCTCTTCTTCTAGTTGCAAATAAGAGTAGAGCTTGCATGAAATGCTTAGCACAGTACAGGAAGTTCCAAGAATTTCGCTTGGCCAGCACGCCATCTGCAAGTAGTAATGAAGCATCTGGGGTTCTATTCTAAGGCGTTCGTTACGCCGTATACCGAACACATATTTTCGTTATGAGAGAAATTCTTCGGATTGGGGAATAGTAGCGATTCTGAGGCGTTCGGTATGAATATATTTCGGAATACCTCATCAAAAACATTCGGAATCATAACGAAAGGGTTTTAAGTGTCGTTTAAGCTCTCTTTACGAACGTAAGTTTCAGAATGATTTAAAATGGCGGCAAATCTTCTTCAACGCGAGATCTTGCGGCTTGCAATACTCGCGGATGAACTAGGTCCTAGAGACTTAAGAAGACAAAGGGTATTTAGAGACCGATCACAAGCGTTTGAGCTTGATGATTATAGATTTAAGAGGTTGTTTCGGATTAGTAAGGCATTGGCTTTCACATTATGTGATAGACTTGAGGAGCGTTTATCCGGTCAAAATGCTTTGGGAATTCCTCCAAACATAAAGGTAAGATTTAATTGAAAGTTTTTTTTATTATATCGCTTTTAACAATGCTTCATCTACATATAGATATTAGTAGCTCTGCGATTTTACGCTGTTGGCTCGTATCAAATGGCAGTGGGACAAGACTTATTTCTTTCGGTTAGTCAGTCCACAGTAAGTAGATGTGTTGCTAGAGTGAGTCAAGCGATTTTGGATGTTTTTACTCGTGAGGTCATAAAATTCCCTGTGACGCCTGACGCAACATTAGCCAATAAAATTGGGTATGTATCATATTAATTGAAGTTTGATAAATTATTAAGAAACACGTGTCCTTCCAAGATTTAGCAGAATAGCAGGATTTCCTGGTGTAATTGGGGCCATTGATGGCACTCAAATTGCCATAGTGGCGCCATCGGTTAATGACGAAGAATACCGAGAGTACCTTTATGTTAATCGTAAAGGATTCCATTCAATCAATGCTCAAATTGTAGGAAATTTTACCTTGTTTATTGGTATACTTGTTTGTCTATTAAATATATTGAAATTAGGTTTGTGACCACGAAATGAGAATAATAAACTGTAATGCAAAATTCCCGGGTTCAGCCCACGACTCTCATGTTTTCCGGATGTCGTCGGTGTCAGAACACCTAGAAAGAGCGTATATTGCAGGAAGAAAAGATTGTTGGCTTATTGGTAAAGACTTTCATTATTGATAACATATTTAGTAATTTATGAATTTCTTTTATCCAGGTGACAGTGGATACCCTCTAAAGCCTTGGCTTATGACGCCAATCACACAGACTGCAGTTGGATCACCTGAATTTAGATATGATAAAGCCCTCACTCAAACCCGCCAAATAGTTGAATGCACCATTGGGTTATTGAAACAAGTTTTCCGATGCCTGCTTTTACACCGTACCCTCCACTACCATCCAACTGCAGCTGGTTTAATATTTTATGCTTGCTGTACATTGCACAACATGCGTAGAGACGCGGCGCATCGTCCTGAAGACGACTTGTTTACAGAAACCGAATCAAGTGATAGTGAGGACAATGAAATAGATGTGGGAAGGCAATTGCGATTACGGAGACGGCAAATTAGGCGAGAACGACGGGCTCTAGTTATCGATGTTCCAGAATATGAAGCTGGCCCAAATGAAAATTGGCTTCGCGGAGGTCAAGGAGTAAGAGGTCATATCATAAGGCGATTTCGTTGAGCATTAGGAACCATCAATTACTCCAAAATTAATACATATCTTTTTGATGTTTTAAAAATGATGAGAAGAAATGTCTTTGCACACCATTTGTGATGCAATAGACCAACTATGCTAAAATAAGTATTTGTGTCTCTTTTTGAAGTGTTCAATTCGTGTAAAGAATGAAATTTCTACAATTTCTTAGCTATACGAAAGTTAGTACTCTTTAATTAAAGTCTGTTTCAAAAACAAATTGAAAAATACACTTGACATTTATTTTTTAACATTCACAGCTTGCATGCATTGCACAAAGGTCCTCATAGTTTTTGCCATTTCAGAAAACGTGGCAGCTATTTTATCCACAGACTGACTTTTCTCATTCTCGATTACAATCTTCCCTCTTTCAATTTCGTTTCTCTCTCTTTCAATTTCGTTTCTTGCCCTCGCAATTTCGTTTCTTGCCCTCGCAATTTCGTTTCTCTCTTCTAACGCAGTTTTAATTCCATTGAAAATGAAATTCTTTTCCTCCTCCATTCCCTTTAAAACCGCAGTGGCTTGTTCAAAATTTTCGGTATTGGCAGTTCGGATATTCTTTCCTAAATTTTAACAAAAAAAAACTTCTGTTAAATACATTTGCTATTCATTGATATTTTATTTACGTCTGTTTCGTCTTGTCCTTGTAGCCTCTTCATTGTCATCGGTGGGCTTCTCCTCATTTTGTCCATTTTTGTCTAAAAATAGTTTTCCAAAATGATACAACAAGATTCTTTGTTTAAAAACATTTTATACTCTCACCATTTTCATCGACATTTAAATTAATAGGAACTTGTTCGTGAGATCCATCGTCAACGGTATTTGGCGACATTACCTCAAAGTGAAATAGTCCACTAGGGTCTTCATGAACACTAATTTCCTCTAATGGCGTGGCTTCAATAATATTATGCCTAACATTTGGGTTGGGGGGCTTTTGCACTTCTATTTCCTGTGTCTTAATATTATATTAGTATTTGTGCAAAATTAAAACACTGAACACGTAAATATTGTAGGTTAAAATATAATGTTTAGTCTGTGTTTTTCTTAAAAAATGCTAACTCACGCTTTGAAGTGGAAATCCAATTTCAGGAATTGCGGCATTTCCCTCAACGCAAAGTGTACCAATTATAGCCAACTATCGATTTTCCAAATCGGTTAGTTCTAATTTGGTTTTTTCTCCACCTCCTGTGCCACTTTGGGCTTTTTTTATAGCAGCTGCCTTACCTTTGGTTTCTGACTTCCAGTCAGCCCATGACTAATTAATGAAAGTTAATCAATACAAAAATATGTCAGTCAGACTTAAACAGTAAATTACAAACCTTCCTCCACTTTTTCACATCTTTCATTGCGCCTGTTCCCTCGGCATTTAACTTATCAACTAGCTCAACCCACAGCCTGTCTTGAGTTATTTTCGTGAATTCCGCCGTGAATTTCCCAGACACTAACTCCGGATGCAATTCCATAAACTCCAACATGACCAATCTTTGGTCACGCGATGTTTTTTGGCCGCGAGGAGCCATTCTTTCGCCTAGAAAAGATAGCGTTGTGAATTTCTACACTGACAATTAAAATTGGCCAAGGCTTACTAAAAACTAATGCTTTTAAGGTTCTATTTACCTCATGTATTGAGACAAATACGTAGAGAAACGGATTTTGTAAAAACACTAAAGATAAAGAATATTAAGTCACGAAAATTATACAGAGACTCGATATAATACCGTCAAATGTGGCTTTTAATAAACAACCGACTCACCGAGTGGACTCAACTTCAATAATCTACTTGAAATCGTCTGCTAGATAAAGCAGCGTAAAATGATTGGTCTAAGGAACACTCGCGATAGCCGCCACGTGACATAAACCTCTAAAAAAAACTAGGATGAAAAAAAAAACCCCGTCACCCTATACCGAAGCGTTTATCCCCCTACGTCTTATAACGAAGGGGTACCGAACGTTCTTAAAAACAACCATTGAATACGAACTTTAGTTTCCGAAGCACAGCTTTCGGTATGGGCCGTTCGGAATCGCGTTCGGAAATTTTTTTTCGTAAAGCTGAGCGAACGCCTTAGAATAGAACCCCTGAAGAGTCTGATTCCGAACCGGAACCAGCACCAGTGACAGGTCCTAGACCGTCGGTAATGTCTATTGAGGTGAATATTAAGTGTCTCACACTGGGAAGCCATAAGTGCTTTGTTTGTGGATCGAAAGCACGCACTAGAGTTACGGAGAGTGTCCGTAATGCTATGTGGTTGAACTCGTCTATCTTTGTCAAGACAGATAGCAGAATTTTTTCTACGCATTTGGTTGACGGCGAGCTTCCCGATGAAGTTATTGGAGGTCTCACCGCGAATAGTGAGTCGGGATTGTTTACGTCCAATGAAATAGGATGCCTACTTAAAAGTCTTGCCGAGAATGTTCGGACAGCGAAGAGGCGTTGCTATGAAAACCTAGTGACATGTGACCACGACTGTAAAGTCCTTACCTCGCTATCTCAAGAACAGTTCCTTGCATTGCACTCTACAATAGAAGACAGCATAGGGGTAATCCACACCTGTTCATCAAAGACCGCATTAGTACTGTTACTTGCAAAGATGAGAATGGGTTTATCGAACACGATGTTGTCAGTACTGTTCCAAATTAATAAAAGAACGTGTATGAACATAATCCTAAAGGTCATTGCAGCGCTAACAGATCGGTTTGTTCCTCAACATTTCGGGCTCAACCACATTCCACGAGAAGACTTAATAACCAATCATCAGTAGGCCTCTGCGGTTAGACTCTTCGCCAACAATACACCAGATTGTCTGATAACTATTGTTGGTGGTACATACATTCGAGTTGGTCAATCGCAGGATTATACTGTTCTTCACAAGTCCTTCTGTGTTCACAAAGGTCAGCACATATTCAAACCAATGGTCCTCGTCACCACAACAGGTTATATTATAGACATTATTGGCCCATACTTTTCCAACGGACGCAACAATGATGCCCGTATTCTAAACCACGCCTTACAAACTAGAGCGACTCTCAAATCGTTTTTCAAAGCCAATGATGTAGTTCTCGCTGACCGTGGTTTTCGTGACTCTAACAACATGCTTTCGGAACTACGAGTGTCGTTACAAATGCCGTCGTTTTTGCGAAAAGGAGAAAAACAAGTAAGCACAAATGAAGTAAACCGTTCCCGGAAAGTTACATACCTGAGATGGCCTGTCGAAGCAAGAAACGGACATTTGCAAACCATCTTCAACATTTTCCAAAATCGTATTCACGTCCACATGATTCCATACATAACGAAATTGCTTCACCTAGCCGCGGCTCTCATAAATGCTTATCATCCAGAGCTACACCACAACGGCAATTGGGAAGAAGCTGTGGATAAAATGGTGGCGTCTGAAAAGGTTGAACACCCTCTAAAACCATTGGTTGAAAGCGGAATTCTTCGCAGGCCATCGCAATGGCATAAGCTAGACGAATTGAACTTTGATGACTTTCCGGTACTAAGTGAAACAGACGTGAAAGACATCGTTATGAGTGAATTCAAAACCAGGCGAGCTGCGTCGTACGTAGCTTTGACAGTTGAAAATTCTGCTTCGTTCACCGTTGAGGTTTGTCGATTGCACGTTGACCTCATCCGTGTGCGGGTGGCCAGTCAATTTTCAAGTTCAACCACCCATCACGTTTTAATTCGATACGTCCCCAATGGTTTAGGCGTAGACTCTATAAAAGAATGGTACTGCACCTGCAAGGGCGGCTACTTGACCCTCGGCACGTGTGCTCATATTAGCAGCGTAATTTGGTACCTCGGCTATCGACGCCACGAAGAAAGGGGCAGCTGGTACCAGTCCAAGTTACGTGCAGTTTGCGATGACGCTACCGCCTTAGAAACCCTACCTATCATATTTTATAATAGCATATTTATATTGTAATTGCTTTTATCTATGATCATGTTTGTGTAAATCAATTGAAAAATATTATTAGATTTAAGAATAAATCTACTACAGCAATCTTATTGGTATTATGTCTCTTAGGTATATTTGATCCACTAATTCTGGGGAACACAACATAGACTAAACAAAAAAACCTAAATAGTTTTTTGTTTAGCCTTGAACGGTGGCGACAAAGCACAGTATTAGTGCTGTTTTTGTGATGTTAAAATATATATAATTCATCAAGATGTTATGTATATACCCGTGTAGTAGTTAATTTATAGTACCGCTTTCCAACAAACATCCAAGTGCTCTTCTCTTAGTTGCTGACAAAACCAAATCATGGTGGAAATGCCACGCTTAATCTGAGATAAACGCAACTGACTTGGAACTCTTACTTAATATGGTTTAATATATATAAATAAAAAGATTTTACTCATTCCTAAACTTGTAAATAATGTAAATTCAATGCTTATAGTGTAGACAATATTTAGTATGTCCATGATAAAAAGTCTAATGATAATATTGCCTACATGTTAAATATCACTTCTGGGAACATTGTTGGTATTATTACTCTTAGTTATTTTTTACCTACTATTAATGGGGGGAAAACAAAGACTATACAACCCAGCCTATATAGCTATATATATGTTCTTTGGGCAGCCCCTTGATTTCGCTTCATCCGCAATACATTGGTGCCGTGCGTGTTAAACATTTCTACAGGCGTTTGGTCTAAAAGAGCTGGAATTAGGCCAGATTTCTGGGACGTTTTTCTCGGTGTCCCTTTGCAGTTACAAAACGAAACTTTCCCAGAATTATTATTGATTTAGAGTTTAGATATGTTCCGACTTTCAAGTCATTTCAGGTGGGGGAAGACAGTCTACTCCGAGGTTTAATCGGCCTATTTTGCCTATCTTTAGCATTATGGAGCGAAACATAAAATGACCTCAACTCGTAGATTCTTGAGATTTATTGCCTCCTTTTTCAACAAAACGATGGAGATCCAAGCCACGTAGAATACGCATGTAGAAACACCGCAGCAGCGAACAATAGTTTTTTAACATTAGCTCGCCCAAAATCCTATGGGCCATTGCCCTTATTCTTTTTAATTAAAATTAAATCTCTAACCGAGCCCAGTAACCCCTATGGGTGGGTTGTGGTAATATAAAGTTCCTTTTAAGCTAAAATCTGACGATAACGAAGCGACAACCCCGGCCACTACTACTACTACTACTACTACTACGGACGGCTCGGGTCAAACTAAGAGCCTATCGTATATTACGATATGGCTAAAAAGGCCGAGGTCGGCAAGTTTCAAGTCTAAACGCGGATGAACGACTTGATAGCGAGCCCGAATCTAATGTAGCTTCGGTTTGGATCCTTTTGAACCTTGGCCATGGGTTTGTACGCAAACGTACACAAGCTAAAGTCCTCCGATACAGGAATTACAGTATCGAGAAAGATACCTTCTTTCTACAGAGAGCAAATTCTCTTGTCAACTTTCCTTGGTGCGACGAGACCACAGATGTTTTGGAAAAAGATTTCAAACAAGTCTACGAAGCGAATCTATTTTTCGGCAATTTGATAAATGTACACAGCAATATTCTAGAAAGGAGTCAAATTATTTGTGAATTTTTTTAAGTTTGAACGGAAAATTTTCGAAGGGTATTTAAATATTCAGGAATTTGCTAAATGTGAATGGCAATATTTCACAAAAATGTGTCGAAGTATTCGGCAATTTTATAATTGTAATCAACCATATTTTGAGAGAGGTTTCAAACCCTTGGCCAATTCGAAATGTGAAGGGCAATATTTTGGAGCATGTGTCACATTATTCCGGGATGTAACGAAATGTAAATAAAGTACTAGGGAGGAGCTCAATGGTATGCAGTAATTTGCGACATTTAGCGTTACCAGAGAAACACCACTTGGAGGTGGCCACACGTCGTTTCTCATGGGGAGTTTTTTATGGCAGGACCCCTTGCCTACTGCCGGCAACAATGTCCTAGGTAGTCTTCATTCGGCAAGAGGGCTTGCCGAATGAAAACTAGTAGACTACCCAGGACATTGAAGCCCTTTTCTCTACAACCTGCATCACTCTTTGCTGACTTCAAAAGTGTTTTCAGCGTTTTGCCCTGCAACAAGGAACGCCGGCTGTGTTTCTGGATTCAGAGTACTTAACTCTTCCTACGACACGCCAATTTCAATTAGCTCAAGGCCTTTTCTTCCTGGACCAGGGTAGCATTCATCTTGCTTGATAAACAAGCACCTGAACCAAAAGGTCGCCATGTAGCTGTTCAATGCCCTGTCAGTTCTATATGACTTAATGCTGTCCTTCAAATGCCTGTTCCTATTTTCGATGTTATTGGTATGAGCTCGTGAATCCTCAGAATTTACAAACTCATACTTATGAAGGACAGTCAGATGCTCCTGAAACCGCATCAAAGTGCAATTCATGTATATTGGGGCACCGTCCGAAACTATAACGGACCCAGGGGCTATGTACTTAGACATTTGCATCCATAAAACGGCCCTGGACTTATTCTTGACCCTTAAGAAGAGACCATCTTTTGTATCTCTGCAGTAAATGCCAAAGATACAGGATGGAGCTGTGTAAATACCTAATCGTAATTCAAATAACATGTGAATAAGTTAAAAATCATAAAAAAGTTTAAAAAATCGGAAAACGAGTTTGAAATGCTTAATAAAGGTTAAGTTTATTGACGAAGTAAGAAAATTGCTTGCCAGAATTACTTACTGTCAAAAAGAAGCGTTTTTTGAGTGGCGTTCAGAAGCGATGCACACTGGGTGTTCCAGGATTGATTTGAATCTACTTTCTAGATTTGAGAGAATGTTAACTCTCAGAACCTTAAAAGTCTCCGGTTCCATGTTGTATATGTCTTGAAAGACGGTAAGGAGCATCCAATTATTTCGGATGCTATTGCGCCACTTTCTTGGAGAAAGTCTGTTGCTACTTTTAGCGGTCGCAATAGTTCCAACAAGTCTTTGGCGTTTTCCAAGTTCTCGTGCTATTTTGGAAATGGAAAGTCAATTTTCCTTTTTTGCTTTCTCGAAAACTCCGAGCATGCATTTCAGCATGTTTTCGTACATAATTATTTGTTAAATACTCTCCCTTGAAACAACGATCAACAATAAACTCACCTCAATGAATCTCTCTAGTCCATAGAGCAAAGCGTTCCACCGAACACCTCCTACCAGTTTAATGTCGCGGCCATTAGTTTTGGATTCTTCCGTCCATTTCGGTGACTTCCGAAAAAAATTTATCCACTTTTGAAGATTTTCTAGCAAATGTTTTGCCTTTTCGTCCGTTGCTATAGAGTTATTCACCACTAACTGCATCGTATGGGCGATGCAAGCTTTCCGTTCCCAAGTCTCGTCTTTGAGCTCTGGATCTTCGTCTGCGTCTGGCGAGTCTGGCTCGTTACTTCCGAGTATTACACTCATTGGATTCCACGCTAATAGCAATGAAATTTTTTAACAAATAGTACAAGATAGGAAAAATTGTTAATACATACGTAAATTTTTGTGTATATGCATCTGTATATATATGCATATTTGTGAAGAAAATATATTTACCTTCGTCACGCTCTTCTTCTGTTTAATTTAATTTATATTTTTTAATTCATTAACATCACGCAAAATTAAAATGCGTTCGACTATAAGCTTTAATGTAATGTTACGGATTATTGCAAGGGGTTTTGATTTGAAGCACAAAATTACCATTTAGTATTTCACAGCACCTTTTAATGTTAAAATCCTTATATGCATTAAAACCACACAACACCAGTCTAAGTTAAATTTTGAAATCAACGCCAAAATTATTGACACAGTCTGCCGAAATTTGCCCTTTCAGACCGCAGTAGTTACACTGTAGTCGAACCTTCTTTAAGGTTACGCCAGGGGACCTTTTGTAACTACCATCGTAGCTAAAATGGTCCTGGATATTTTTCTTTCAAAAATTTTCCTCTGAAAACCTTTTCCTGAAATCTTCGTCGCGCCGCAGAAGTTTGCGAAGTCGATGGCGATAAACTACTTTGCTAGTAATTACTGGCGTCACTCTCACTGTAGATAACAAACAAAAGTAATTAATAGTGGCATATGAAAATCGATTAAGGAAAAATTCGTATAATTTGGGCCCTTCACCGAGTTTTCGTGCTTCCAAGAACTTCATAACTATTACATTATCCCCATATCTTTTCTATAGATTTCTTCTGCCCATCCGCCGTTTTAAAGTTTTTATTATAGGATTTTACGACTAGCCCCTTAAATACAGTGAAGGAACTGACACAACGATTACGTCAAGTGATTAGTCCCTCAAACATGAGAATAACTATCAAAGCGTCGGAAAAAACCGTTAAATTCTAAATTTTTAGTCCCCATTTTAAGTTAAAGTATGATTAATGCTCTCAAACAGATCTACTTTTGTCCATAATTAAGTTATATCCACTAGATTGAACGAAAAGTGAGATTCAGCACTTTTCGTTCAAGGTTTGATGACACTTATATATAATCAACTATTTAGACCTTAGCTCTCATTGAACGCGCGAAGTTCACTCTATCCCTTTGGTCGATACTTATTACTTGTAATATTTCTCTTAAAAAGTTACGGAATTGCTTAAAGGAAAGCGCGGCTCCGTTGATTCCCCTTATAAATGCCTTTTCTGCTTCACAGTGGCAAAGCTTGCTAAAGGCTAGTTAAGCCAAAGGCAGGAGCCAATGGGAACTAGTGCGTTAGGTCTAATTTCTCTTCCAAATTTGAAAATGCTGTTTAAAACTAGCTACCATATTATTAGAACATTTCCTCATTTGTTATATTTCTCAATTTAGAAGTCTCATGCTAATAATGCCATGTATTTTACGAATACATGTAGCCTACAAAGATTTATCACTAGCTTTGGCAGAAAATAAATAAACATACTAAGCATTCAAATTGAGAAGGAAATATGGTTTCTATCTATAAAATGTAGAGAATCAAATTAAAAAATTACTCACTCAATGTCCAAATTTTCAGACTCTTGAAGTTGGGACATCTCGAAAAATTCCCACCGACAGTGTGAAAATGCAAGTTCAAAAATGGAAGCGGATGAAAACTAAATAATTTGGTTTAACTGTTGTGAGATCTCGCCTTGGTTGGAAAATTGAAATATCTATTCTACTTTTTTGTACTCGAAAGAAAGACACCGGTTCGATCGTCTAACGATAAGCGGTTTAGGAACTTTAGTAATTAGCAAGTTTATGCTATTACGTTTCACTTAAACTCAAATTACTCTCGTAATTTTATTATTTTAAAATGTGGCGTGTCGTATTTTTTGTATATCCTGAGTGTCTAGTTATTAGCCTTTGGAATGGGAAGATCTGTGTTCTTAGATTATTGTTTCTATTATTTTTTGTGATTTTCGAGATAGAAAAAATTAAAAACCCATCTTTTACACCTCAGCAGAGTCAAGCTGCAACACAATTACTATCCTCCTCAAACTTCAGCAGACGACGGGCCCCGCGGAGTCACTGGTAACGAGCCCTCTCTAAAAAAAATACTTATTTCCCGCCCTTGGGAACTCAGCTTTTACTGTTTGAAGCAGACAACATACGACTTAATATTTTCTAACCTTCACGGGATTGGCTGATTTGGCTCTATCCCTAAATATGTTTTTATTGGCCGGTAGGTAAGTGCGCTAAAATCGAGACCCATTGCTAAGCCTAACAAATTTTAAAAAATTGAATATTCATTGAAAAAATTGTTTGAAAAATCAGAAAAAATTTGAGACTTCATATTTAATTGTAAAGAACCAGGAAAAAATAAAACACGGCACTAAGATTTTCAGCTGAGAGTCTCCCTTCAAGCAAACAGCTCCTTTAGATCTTTGCCACAAGGGAGGAGTCACCTTAGGCGAATATGGGACCCCCGACTCATTCCAGAAATTTGAAGTTTATTTATCATCCTTTTCTATATTTGTCAATAGATTCGAAAATACGGAGCCAATTTTAATATTAGGCGAAAACGACCCACAGATACCAGACCACGCCCTTTCTACTTAATGAGAATAATCACTATAATGTCATTACAAATTTAAAACCATTGTTTAGTCACGAACACTTTTGCGAGAATTGTCTGACGACTTACTGGCGTATTCAATCTCATAAATGTAACGACTTTTGCTTTAAATGTATGCGTCCGAGTCTTTAACATCGACGTGAAAAAACATGCGGCTCCTGTCTACGAAAATTCTGGGGTGACGATTGTTCTAACAGTCACTTGGTCCCAGCAGGCAACAAAAAAGCCCTTAGTGAACGGCTTTACCATTGTCAAAACTGTTTTAAAACAATTGATTTTGGAAAACGTACTACTAGACACACCTGTGAGGAAATGTACTGTCATGTTTGCGGGAAACATCAACCCAGCGATCATTTATGTTGCATTCAAGTGATCAAAGATAAAACCCCCAGCGTTATCCCATCGAAAAAACCACGCCGCACTAATGTACGTTTTCTTTGACGTTGAATGCATACAAACGAAAATTTGTCAGGAAAAGTTGGGTGCCTACGAACATCAAGCTATCTTATGCGTTAGCATCTCTGTCTGCGAGGACTGCATTGAAAAACATTACTCGATTTTATTTGTACTAAATGTAATCAATTTGGACCTCGCAAACAACGTTTCACGGGTGGGAAACCCATAGCTGCGTTCCTAGACTACTTAGTCAGCTTATTCGACGTCATCGTTTTACCGCATTTTGGCAGAAATTACGACAACCAGCTATTTATTAGGGATAAAATTAACCGAGACGAAAAATTTGTACCTTGTAACCGTCCTCTCCAAGCACCTCCTTCCTGGGGAAAAACCGCGTCGTCTGCTTTGTTCCCGTGGAATCCTAAGTGAGGCCCAAGACTACTCCACCGCACATGGCCCCTGATGAAAGGTACACTGCGAGGCCTACAAGGCCCGCCGAAGACACAGGCCAAATCAAGATGGCGCCGAAACAGCACCGCCTGACACAGGGGTCCAACTCGCCTTGCAGCAGACGACTTTTCTTTGAAGGGGGAGGATGTAACCATCCTCTCCAAGCACGTCCTTCCCGGGGAAAACCGCGTCGTCTGCCTTGTTCATTTTTCATTTTTTACATTTATTTTTGTATAATGTTAATTTGTTACAAAGTGGCGCCACTGCTGTCAAACTTACTAAAAAACGTTTTCTAGGGAATAAAATCCCCCGCCTCCGTCTGTAACGTGGTTAGTGGGTAGTTCGTTTGTTGACACGCGTTTTTTGTTTCACAATAAATACGAGGCCTATTTCGCGAGATAAACAAAAGCAAAAATATCAAACGATATTCGGTCCTTGGCTATTATTGGCTTGGAAAATCACGTGACTCTTTGCGACAAGCAAACATGAGCAGATCGGAGCTTATTCGGAACACGCGCTTCATCTATGAGCAACAAGCGCGACTTAAAAGGTTCTCGATCAGCTTTACGCTTCGACTTTTCCCATTTACCGCGCACATGTAAACGAGCATTCAGCCGAGGCTCGATGGAGATGCGAGTGTTTGGCCGCCTCGCCGACGCCTTCAGCAATGACAAGAACTTATCATGACGGGCAATCATCTTGGCTTTCGAGAGCGGTCAGCCGTTGGAAATATGAGAGAGGCTCTCGATCTTAATATGGCACGCACGGTGTAGCTTTTTTCCCTGATTAGATGGCGCTCCTCGGCATGGCAGGAGATTAAGACGAGCCTTGACCCATGGGAAGAACTGCATACAAGTTTTGGCACTTTGAAAGTCCATCAGAAAGCTGTTGGATATCGGGCTATCTTGGACCTGACTTAACCCTGCTCCGTAAAGCTGTTGGATATCGGGCTATCTTGGACCTAGCTTAACCCCGCTCCGGACACCGTGTTGTACAAGCGGTTGCGCCAGTACACCCGAACTTTCTCCTTAGAATTGCCCGTGGACTGAACCAAATTCATAGCGCGGTTGATCGTACACGACACGTAATGAGTAAGGTAAAGACTGTTGAGTACAGGGCTGGCCGAAGACTCCAGGTTTTTTATTCTTACAACGAATTGCAGCGGTATATTAGTTTCGAAGCAAGGGATACCAAGAACGCCATCCTGAGCCTTCGCGTAGAAGAAACCCAATGGCTAATAATTGGGTAAACGCAAGAAACGACGTATAAAGTTCTTCACTTCGTTGTCGATTCTCCGTAGATCTTGTTTAACGAAGTATGACAAGGTAAACTGATGCAGGTGACGGGGCAACAAGAAGTCTCTTATTTTTTCGATCTTTTGATGGGGCTTCAATTATCAATTGCTCAGCTTTGTTAGATCTGACGTTACTCTATCTAATGATGGCCGGCATTTTCCTCATGGTTAATACGGAACGCCAAGGTAGGTCCGTAAATCTTCGCCAGTAATGCTCGGTACATGGTTCCCCTTGATTTGGTTCGTTAATGATCTTCTTTTGCTTCCCAAGCTTTGAAAAAGCCAGGGCGCTACATTTCTGAACTTTGACCGCCAGATCTCGACTGTTCAAGAATACTTGCAGATGCTGTCGCAAAATCTCCATCCCTGTCTTGCTATTACTGACGAGGATCAAATCGTCCGCAAAGAATAGATCCATCAACTGTAGCGCCGATATGTGATGGCAGTGATCGGGCGGGCTCGTCCATAATGGAGTTGAAGATTATTGGCGAAAGAGCGCCGCCCTGCTTGACTCCGTTGGTGACCCTCATCGTATCTGTTCTCGCCGATCCACAAGTAATTGTTGTTTCGGAGCCATGGTAGGAGTTGAGTATATAGCTAATTAGATCTTCCTCCTCCCCCGCAGCAAGCAAAGCACGGCGAATTGAGTGGTGCGACTCCGAATCGAACGCCTTGCTTATGTCGACAGAGACAAGATTGAGCTCAGTGCGGCGTTTACGTGAGGTTGAGATTAAGTAGTCGACAAGAAGCGTATTCGCACTGATGCCATCCACGGTAAGAAAGGCTTGATGCGCTGGATGCAAATCAATCGCCCTGGTACAGCGTCGTGCTAGAATCCCGTGGAATACCTGAAGAAGCAGAGAACTTATGGTTATGGGTCGCCAATTACTAGCCATAGTCAAACCCCCTCTTAGGCAGTAGGACAGTCCGAGCGCGAAGCTATTGGAACAAGCAAACTTTATGAAGAATTTGGTAGTAAGGCGTCATCCTTTTTGACCACGATCATGATCGAAACACTGCAGTCAGTAAATATATTAGATCTGTAAAATTAGTGGAGTATGCACTGTAGGGTTCCTTCAATAATTAGGCTAAAAACGTTAGTAACTGTTCTTAAATTTTTTTACTCGAGACTCAAAACGTCTTAATGTCTTTACATTCAAAATCCAACTACCTCAAAAACTTTTCCACGCGCTCCTTCTCGCGCTCTTTTTCTTATTTCTACTCCACGCGCCAAAGTTTCTAGCATAATTTTCAATGTACATTTTCCAAATTTACTCTTTTAGATAAAATTTTGTCATTACTTATTCTACATATCTCCCCCACAGCCAGAAAAACACGTCCTCGTGTTTCTTATTTTTTTTCATGTAGTCTTCAGTGATGAGTTACTTCCCAGCACTGATTAGGTGTGATGTTTCCTGGGTACCTTCCGTCGTTGTAGCGTTAGAATAGCATTTTTTAGTCGATTGTGGTGCACGATGAAAGTCTTGTCATCAGAGTCACGTGTAATGTTATAGTTTACAGGTCCAATTACTTCCTTGAACGTGAAAGGCACAGTCCACGGTTTAAGAAATTTTTCACTTGAGCCAGGTGGGCAGTATGGATTGTAAAGCCACACTTTTTCATTCAAGTGGAAGGGTGTAAATCGAACACGTATATCATACTGTTTCTATTGGCATCCTTGTTTCTTCTGTATGATGGTGGAAGCAGTGCGGTTAATTGCAGCCATTTCATTCACAATGGTTCTTAAGTATTTATGCGCCAGTTGGGGGGATTTGCAGGGTTCAATAAAACCCGGTTTTTTTAAAAAAAAGCCCAGCCCACCGGGTTTTATTAAACTGCCACTGCCAATGAAATGCCTTAAGTTTGATTTGGATTGGCCAATGAGCGAGCTTAGGAGAGGTAGGAGGAGATTTCTTTGGCAGCTGAATTCGGACACAGACATTACCTCCAATATTTTAATTATCCACTTCTCTATGCCATTGACCAGGTTATTTAGTCCAGTTTAAAAAATCCTTATTTCCCTTCCTGGTCCGCCAAAAGCGAAAGACGTGACGTCATACGAGACTGCGCAGTACGAATTTACTTTCGTCATCGCGAAAATTTGCCTCAGAAAAGAGCCATCTAACGGTTGCTAAGCGCAAATTCAAAGTGTCACATAAAAAATGCTTCTGTCGTACATTTCAAGGCCTAGTATTAGAGTTGGTAGTGTCCTGATGGCGGTTCCCGCTCTATAGGCGTTACGACCAACCCTAATATCGATTCCGAGGAGGACCGTCGCATCTACTTGTTACCGTCCCCCTCATCTTCACCTCCGACATTATCATCCTCCGCTTTCCCAGTGTCTGAGGACCGGCGGTACCTCCGGGTCGAGCGTCGCCCTCCGGAACGATACAGCGAGCAACGTAGGTCCCATACAACGTCCCGGCCTGCCGTACCATCTCGCAGCCTGTTCCGACGTCGCTCTAGGCGTCCTTCAACCGTCCAACGGCAACCACGTCTAGGAACGTCCCGGCGATCCCGCTCACCCATCGGCCGACCACAACGACCAAGAACGTCCCGACGTTCTCGATCATCATCTCAGCCGCCGGGTCGTAGTATAGCCTGTCGGGTGTGCAGTACGGAAGGGCACCGAACTACTGCCTGTCCCCATGCGCGCAGGTGTTACCGGTGTCGACGCACCGGCCACTTGGCCAGGATTTGCCCACACAGCAACGAGTAGCCCGGACCAATGCCCAAAGGAGAGCCTTCGAGCTGCCGGAGTTGCCGACAGAGATGTTGCCCCTACGTCTGCGCCAGGAGTAGGAGGGGACAAGTTGGACAATCATAACTTATTTGGGTTCTTTAATAAACTGTATTTGTTTTAAATTTCAAGTATGACACATCAGCCTTATTGTGTATATATTCATTATTTTGTTAAGTATGATTCGAACTATTTGTTAGTAGCCTCCTGACTTCCAGTTCTTTTGGGGGGAATATGTAGCAGACCCTAGTATCTGTCCTTCGATAATAGGGGGCGCCCCGGTCAGGAATTTGGGGGTAAAAGGGCGGCTGAGTAGAGAGTTGAACAAAGAAATTCGAGTCGGGAGGTTAGAATCAGAAAGTTATCTGGAAAGAGGACGAGAGAGTGATTAATAAAGAAGACAGATCGTAAATATCTTATTGTTTTCTATATTTATTAATGATAAGTCCGTTGAGATATATTTATGGTATAAGCACGATGTATGCCTAACCTGAATTCAGTCTGGGCTAGTGTGTCGCCGCACGTTTGGCACGTTACAAACTCGTTAAGACGTGTTGTTAATTGTCATCAGTGTTCAAATTGAAACAAAGTATCTTCCGTTATCTAATCCCACAATGGCTAGAAGGTTTTTCCAAACAATAAAAAAAGGTTTCACGATAGAAATCATCAAAATTATGAATTAGGTAATGGTTAAATTTGTTTTAGCAATAAGAAAAGTCCCTTAGCATATGAGCGGTAAAAATGTGCGCCACTTTAGTTATCGACCAAATAAATTGGCGCCTTTTTTCCATAATACCAGTAAATTTAATTGGTTTTTACAACAAAATATTTGAACTTTTTCCAAATTATCTTGTTTATTGCCACCTTTCCCAAATTATTCCGAATTAGCATATTTATTGCCACCTTTCCCAAATTATTCCGAATTAGCATGTTTATTGCCACCGTTCCAAATTTCAGTTTAGTTTCAGTTTCGTTTTAGGGGCGTAGTTTTAGCCAATCGTGATAGTTAATCGTTTACCATGTTAATAACCGCCATTACACTACTCTTTGCAACCGTTTGAACGTTTTTAAAACTTCATTGTTAAACATAAATTATTTTTATAAGAAAATGCAATAATTTCTTCACTAACGTTGTTTTTTTTCTTTCTTTCCTTTCAGCGCTTACTATGGAGGACGTAGACGACATATGGAGGCAAAATGAAAATAAATGTGTTTTCATATTTTTACGATGTTCAACTTAATGTGTTTTAGATTTGACATAATCGTGATGAAATACAGCCATATATTCAAGAACTTTACAACGCTTATGTCAATCCACGTAAAAAGACACTAGAGTGATGTCACATCATAAATTTATTATACCGCTGCCAATAATTAAGGCCCGTGCCACGCAGTTTCAAAGGGGGCGGCTTTTAAGAAACGCGACTTCTTATTTTCCCTCAATTTTACCGCGACATGGCGTTGCTAGGTGGACCTAAACGCACGGGAAAATTAATATTTCAAAAACCAAGCGCGCGAAAAAGAACATTCAAACTTGCAAGTTCCATAAAATGAACATTTAAAATTCCACGAGCGGGAAAATGAATATTTTAAACTCCTTAAGTCTAGTATTTCGTCAACTTAAATTGTCAAACGATAAATAAATATCGGCGCCTTGCGCAGGACTTTATTTACGTTGGAAACGATTAAAGGAAAAAAATTCTCGAGAGAAAATCTATTTTCACGCTATAGGATTGGCAACTCCCTAAAATATTGAGATTTTAGGTTCTGTATTTCTTTCGTCAGTTGTCTGCAGGCGCAAAGCTAAGTTATAGGTGAACGCTAACCCGTTCCAACATTGAGAACTAGCTTTGCGCTTGCTGTCAACCGAAGCTGAAACAGTTTATACAGAATAAGCTGTCGTCGGATATAGGAAGTGTCCAATCATATAGCGTCGAAACAGATTTTCTGTAGCGCATGCTTTACCCATCGCCTTACCCTGGCTTCCAAGATCAGTTAATGTAAAACCTAAACCAGTTTTAACATGTTCCTCAACCGTTTTATTCCAAATTCCCTGTTGTCCACAAAATGCTTCTTCAATGCTCATGTAATTGTTATGGGTTAAATTATTTTTCATTTTTCTGTGCTAAATTTCTAGTTACTTTTATCCTTTGGAGAAACATGGAAACAGAATAGAAAGATTTAGCTTTTTCTTTCATTTTCACTGGTTTAAAGGGGCCGACCCCTCTCCTTTTTTACGCACACGCTACGCTAAGCTCTATGTCGAAGCATGGAAGAACTAAGCGAGTCTTCCTTGGTCGAAGATCGTCGTTGTCCCACTGTCCGACCAGCCCCTTTAAACAACGAAAACCAAAAAACACCTTACCTTACTGGGACTGTTCACGAGACCAGCTGGCTCGATTCATATGTACATGTTTAAAACAATTGCTACTATCAACGTCAAACTTAGATCTCGGCATTTTCTATACATTATCCACAAATTGATGGGTAACCGATTATTTATAAACAAAGTTGTGGATTATAATACGATTTAACACACAAGTTTTGTGGATAATTTTTGTGTATGGATATAAAATAACGTGGATAATGGGTAGATAATGCCGAGCTTTAGTCAAACTTGAGAACGACTATAAATACCATCCCATGTTTAGGAATGCAGTGGTTCAGTAAAACCCACTCAGTAAAATATGCTCAAGGTTCGAGACGAGAGATTTTCCCCATGCTTTATTTCATGTAAAAATACAACGGAACACTAGTGGTGGAGAGAATAAAGAATAAAAGGAAAGCACTGTTCTACAGGGCCGGTAGGCCCTTGTAGATATGACTTGATACTCTTCTTTAACGTTAAAGCAAAATTCACATGCTTTTTCCAATTTTCCTATGGAGATTAACATGGGGTTTTTCGTGATATTTAACCACCTCTAACTGAAAAACTACAGCGAAGTTACTTTTCGGAATACTCTTAATTTAACAATTAAGTATTCAGGGTGTGCGATCGGCTAGTTTAATCAGAAAAAATTAAGTCTAAGTATGTTAATTTTAGTTAATTACAGAAGTACTTGTTTCGACCATCGTGATTGGCCATAATAATAATGCTAGAGCTCTTCGAAAACTCAGATTAACCAAGTATATATGGTGTAGTGGTTATCACGTCCGCTTTACACTCGGAAGGTCCCAGGTTCGAGCCCTGGTAGATACATGACTTGACTATCGTTATTGGAGACAATAATAAGCTAGATCTCTTCGAAAACTCAGAATAACCAAGTATTCATTGTGTAGTGGTTATCACGTCCGCTTTACACGCGGAAGGTCCCGGGTTCGAGCCCTGGTAGATACATGTTTTGACCATCGTGATTCGACATAATAATAAGCTAGATCTCTTCGGAATCTCAGTATTACCTGGTATGTGTAGTGTAGTGGTTATCTCGTCCGCCTAGATACATTTTTTGACCATCGTAATTGGACATAATAATAAGCGGTAAAGAAAACATAATTACTCAAAATTTAATTACATTAAGACTGAAGCGACAGATATTATATAAAAACGTCTTGGTTTGGACCAAGGCCGAAAAAACAAACGATATGTGTGAGGTTTATCAATTGACTGAAGTTTCAGATATTGAAATTTTTTCTAGTTATTTTTATACACTCAATCCTTAATCAATATTTAATTCAATCAACTGATTTTACTGTTAATCGACCTAGTCCCTCTAAATTAATTTAAAAAATTACATATCTACGCTTTTTCAAGAACAATTACATTTTCCGAAAACATTTTATCATGAAATTAATTATTTTGAAGGGATTTCGTGTCGATGCTCACTAACTTGTGAGCATCTTGACCGACATAGTGTTAATTGTTGCTGGCTTGACAAATTTTCAAGTTTGCACCAAAAGAAGTTTAAATCTGTTTTAAGTTGTTGATAAGACTGTCGTTTAGAGTGAATGTCGTCTACTTAAGACAAAGCAACAAAGTTTATCCTGTGTGGTAAAGGGTAAAGATCACATGAACAGAAATACTTCTCAGACTTGTTATATTCATTTCCCGCGGAAATAATATGGTTAAACACATCATTCATTACTAGTTATGCCAAGAAGGTCACATTTAACTCCGACAACCCCTCCCTTCCTCTATTTTCCCAATATATGGCATTTTATAATCACCAGTGGTTTCAGTGTATGGGTCATCTGAGCTGTCGCAACACGCTCAGCCAATATTACCATAGACTGAGTTATGACCAAGAAATTCTTAAGTACGGAAAAGAAAGTTCCAGTGCAACTTTACCATCAAAGAGGCGACAATAGAAATGTAGCATTTCGATATACGAAATTAAATGTATGAATTCGCGCAACACCCTTGTTTGGCATCCACGATCAAATATTTACATTTTCCATTCGAGTTATGCCAAAGTTCGCTTGCTTTTTTAGACATCCAGTAGAACATTTCAAATATTCAATACTGTATCCTCAAGATGATAAATTAATTTCATGATAAAATGTTTTCGGAAAATGTAATTGTTCTTGAAAAAGCGTAGATATGTAATTTTTTCAATTAATTTAAAGGGAATGGATCGATTAACAGTAAAATCAGTTGATTGAATTTAATATTGATTAAGGATTAAATGGATAAAAATAACTTAAACAATTGCAATATCTGAACTTCAGTTAAATGATAAACCTCACACATATCGTTTGTTTTTTCGGCCTTGGTCCAAAGGTCCAAATCAAGACGTTTTTATATAATATCTGTACTTCAGTCTTAATGTAATTAAAATTTGAATAATTTTATTTTTGCTTTACCGTCATACATTTGGGGTTGATCTATTTCTAATTGCTTAAAGAAGTACTTAATTATCGTTAATTACATTTAACTTATATCCAATAACATTGATTTTCATAAGCATATAATGTTGTACTTTATTTATGAAAGAAGTTTAACAAGATGGCCCCGGCCAAATTAGAGCCCCATCGTTTGTAAGGTGTCCTCCCATTGAATCGAATCCCATTCGACCGAATTCCCAATCGACCGATTTTATCTGAAATATGATTTTAAATCCCGCCGTTTGTGCGGTTTCGGTCTATTGGGATTTTTTATTAGGAATATTATTATTACTTATAAGGCTATATAAGTTAATTTAGCGATAGGAACTTTCGTCTCACCGTGGCGCAGTGGAAGAGTATCGGACTACCGTGCGATAGTCCTTGGATCGATTCCCCGAAAGAAAAAGTAAACTACGTAATAATAGTTTCATGCAATTGATTATTAATTTCATTTGAACTTAATTGCAGTTACGTTAGACAGTGTGGGAAACTATAAAGTAATAAAAAATACTATTGCAATAATGGCCTTTGAGTATTTGAAATATTTTGCGTAAATTTTATTAAAATTACGGTAATATTTTAGAGGGTTAAGGTTAGGTCAAATCAGGTTAGGTTAGGTTAGGTTAGGTTAGGTTAGGTTAGGTTAGGTTAGGTTAGGTTAGGTTAGGTTACGTTAGGTTAGGTTAGGTTAGGTTAGGTTAGGTTAGGTTAGGTTAGGTTAGGTTAGGTTAGGTTAGGTTAGGTTAGGTTAGGTCAGGTTAGGTTAGGTTAGGTTAGGTTAGGTTAGGTTAGGTTAGGTTAGGTTAGGTTAGGTTAGGTTAGGTTAGGTTAGGTTAGGTTAGGTTAGGTTAGGTTAGGTTAGGTTAGGTTAGGTTAGGTTAGGTTAGGTTAGGTTAGGTTAGGTTAGGTTAGGATTGGAAGTGGTAGGATTACCGATTTTCCATAATATTTTTATTTTCATTGAGGTCCTTGCATAATAAAAGCGGGCCTTTTCCAACAAATTATTTTTATAAAGATTCTGGAGCAATTAACGCTGCATTTAGTAAGTTCCTTGAACAATAAATATATGCCTTTTCCAAAATATTGATTGTTTTACGGGTCATTTCAGGTTGGCTTTTATTCGGCTCGGTTACAATAGAGGCATCCTTTTAAACTTTGGATTTGACCATCACAGTATCATTAATTATATAGGGAAGTGTATTGATAGACGCAAGCTTAAGGACAAGGGTATTTTCTTTAAACCAAAAGAGGTTTTTTTTAACTCGGTTTTAAAATACGGTGTTAAAAATATATCTTTTAATAGCAAAGAAAATTTTAAGATAATAAACCTGCACATTTTGGCTATATTCGGTCCAACGGGATTCGGTTCAATGGGACATTCGGTCTAATGGGATTCGGCCCAATGGGCCAGCAGCGTTTGTAAGGCTACATCTATCGAGAAAATTATATCTTTGGAATAGCTATTAGTTACCCTTAAACCCCATCCATTTTAAATCATCAATAAATCCCTATCACATTTAAAAGCATCAATAAAAATCACTAATGAAAGAAAATCTTCATTAGTGAATAGCCCCTCGACGCGTAGCTTTTAACAGTGCTAAAATGATTGCTTGGAACCACTAAATAATCCCAATCCCTTTTAAAATTGGCAATGACTTTTTGTACATCAAACGATGTGGCTAAAAAACAGATAGTTATAGTGATTATCCACTGGATGAGTTTAGATTTATAACATGGACTTTTGCCCAGAAGCATTTGAAAGAGAGAGAATTCGGTAAAACACCCAACTTGAGTTCTTTCTTTGTGTAAACACCGAACTTTTTATTCTATAGAAACTTGTTCGGATTCTTAGAATATTCATGGCTTAAAGTGTGACAAATTTTGAAGAGAGAATAAAATCTCTCATTTACGGTAAGGCAATATGACAAATTGTGGTGTTCATAAAAGATATACATTTATTGCTGTTTTTTAATTAATATTTTCACACTGCATTCGCATTGTACTGTTATAGATGAATCATCAGCCTTTCCACCTTTAAAATCACCAGTGAATGAGAAATATCACCTAAACACAATTTATCCCTTCAGTGCGTTCACTCATATGTGCATAGTGCATTCGCAATGCATTGTTATAGAGAAATCATAATCGCCACAATTTGAAAATCAACAAGTTGGGAAAGCCAAAATATTACCTCTCCGAGTGGAGATGACTATCACTACCCCTTAAACAACCTAAATATATGCATCTATCGCTTTTTTAATTCTTTGCAAGTGCTGGAATTCAATTTTAAAATAGTCAATTGTTCAAGCCTTTTCAATATCTCTCAATTGCTGTGGAAACTCTACTCTCTCGCTATACCTCAACCGTATTCTTAGTCTACCAGTATGATTTGTAACATTTGTCCATATCAAAGCTGAATCATACCTCGCCACACAAAAAGCAAATGTCCCCAAAACATGGAAGCCACAACCCAATCACACATAAGCTAGGCTCCCACTTAACCAAAATAATTATTAAACAGTTAAATACTCACAAAGATTGGCAAAATCAATCTCCTTCAGTAATACGTAGCGCTTAAATATATTATTTTCCGAACAAAATTAATCGAGCAAATTTAACGTTTAACTTCTGCCTTTGAAATTCTATCATCAAAGAGTGATTCAACTGTTTAAAAAAAGGTTTTTTTCGCAAATAGGGCGCTATCATATCTACCGCAATTCCGTCATATTTAAAAAATATACATTGCCAACACTTTTTTAGACACAATAGTGGAAGTTTTAGCCTCATTTAAAACATGTAAAACATTATCTCATCTACAAATAGCTTACACATGTCTTTTTTACCAATGCCTAGCCGTTCGGATTTTTCTAAAGCAATCTTAGCACCAAAATATTTTTTGATACAAAATAAATGTTCTATATTCTTCATTTTTGAAAATATTTTTTTAAGCGTTTATAATGATTACTCTCTACACCTACACTAATCTTACACAAACAAGGAGTACTATAAACCCACTACTGGAAGCGGTATTTTTATTCAAACGTAAAACAATTTCGCTTAAGTTTATCATCTCTAGGCATCGTTAAAAATGTCTCTATCACTCCTAGGTAACTGTATGCACAGGATTTTACGACATTGTAACTCAAATTCATCTGATTATGTTTTAACAAGGTTAAATCTAACTGGGAGTAAGATGAAAGGAGTAGAAGTTTATCTGTCTTAGGAAATATGAAATTTTATCTTAACAGTTCGTTAAATCATAAGTTTATAACGAAAAAACGCGGTAGGGGAAAACGAGCAGACAACAGCGATTTTTGGGGGTAGAAGGTTAAGAGCGCCATCTGTCGTCCGTGCCAAAGTTGAACTTCCTCTCGAAACGCAATGAGAAAGTGGATAAATAATGACATCAGCTATTTATCTGCGTCGATATATTTAACGACTTGACCCATGACATGCGCTTAACACTGGCTTTTATGAATCCTATTTAATGTTGGATGCTAGGAAACTTGGTAGACGTAACAGTCTGTACTAGTACCCAAGCATCCTTCAATAAACGCCTGGGAACATTGTGTTACGCATGGTACAACTAAAAACTAGGATGTGTATTTATCTTTCGACTCACTCCAAGCCTTTAAGCCCTCATTACAGAGGATTTGAAACACTATCGTAATTCCTAGTGTCTCGAATCTCTACGTTCCTGTCCATTATGAACAGTGCTGAGAGAATGATACATCAGAAAGAGCCATTCAAATCGAATATCCGAAAATATTATCCATATTTTCATTCATATAACAGAGAAAACAAATTATTATGGTTCTGAGAGCAGCTTCCCATTTTGGTTGTTGTTCTCAAAAATATATCGCAATGCACGGGCCTTGTTGGATATAGGAGGCAATGATGGAAATATATCACAATGCGTGGGCCTTGATAGATACAGGAGGCAATGTAGGAAATATAACGCAATGCACGGGCCTAAATAGATATAAGAGGCAATGTAGGAAATATAACGCAATGCACGGGCCTTGATAGATATAGGAGGCAATGATTTAACGACTTCGGTACTTGGGTTTATCTTTAATATTTAAATAAATATAATTATTTTTAATTATTTTAATCGCCAGTAAATAACTTTAAAAATAGTTAAATCGTTTAAAATAAAGTTGTTCCTATTATCTTTCGAAACTTTGCTAATATTGACAATTAAAGTGAAGGGTACCCCTCTTGCCCGCTTTTTTCAAATTTTGGGATATACAGGGTGTTTCTGATAAGTCTGCCATAAATCAAGGGGCGTGTTCTTTGGGTCAAACTGAGTGGAAAGTGTCAAAGAACATGGGGTGTACAAGAATTTGCAACGAAGATATGGCCCCCCAAACATTGGCCCCTAAAACAAGAAAATATTCGAAAATGTAGACTTAAACAAATTCAGCCTTATCAACTTGTTTAGAAATATGAGACAATTTCAATAGTTTCCCTCTAACATCGTTATTGAACTTTCACCTGGCAGAAGTGTATTAAATGAGTAGAAGTATGCCTACTCTAGTAAAGTAAATTCAAAGTATCATGGTACCTTTCGGTTGGTATTACTTTTATTCTTAACAAGTTAACATGGACGTTACAGGTATTGTTCAAAATGTCCACCAACGGCGTTAAGACAAACATGAACCCGTCTTTCGAAAGATTCTTGGACATGTTGGAAGATTCCTGGCATGTTCCTGATTGTTTGACAACCTTCAATAATTCGTCTTCGCAAGTCTTCCTCATCACGGACTTCATTCTTGTACACGATGTCTTTGAGATGACCCCAAAGATAGAAATCGCATGGATTTAAATCCGGAGATCTGGCTGGCCACGCAACTGGTCCTCCACGCCCAATCCACCTCAAATTAAACGTAGCATTAAGATGTTCTCTAACTGCACGGCTGAAATGTGGGGGTGCCCCGTCGTGCATAAACCACATGTCACGAAGTAATGTTAACGGTATGTCCTCGAGTAGTTCAGGTAAAGTGTCTCTTAAGAACGTGAGATATGCTTCACCATTTAGTCTGGGTGGAAGAAAATGCGGACCTAGTAAATGATTACCGACAATGCCACACCATACGTTTAAAGAAAATTGCTGTTGGTGACTTCTAACACTAGTTGCGTGTGGGTTTAATTGGCGCCATTCGTGGTGGTTGTGATAGTTCAGAATTCCATCCCGGGAAAAATGTGCCTCGTCGGTTACTAAAAGGACCCGTGGAAATTGATTGTCCTCTACTCTGGCCAAAAACCACTCGCAAATGTCGATGCGTCTTGGATAATCTGCCGGGTTAAGAGCTTGCACCTTTTGAATATGATACGGGTGAAACTGATGTCCGCGGAGAATTCGCCAGACCAAAACGTGATTAACATGTAATTGTCGTCCAACTTGTCTGGTACTTGTCGAGGGGTCCTCATCGAACATGGCAAGGACGTCTTCCTCGATTTCCTCCATGTCTTCTGGAATGTCTCGCTCTCGAACGTTGTTGGGTTGTACTTGTCCGATGTCCCTCAAGCGCCTGTCAACAGCCTCGAACGTACGACGATTTGGTATGCGTCGTTGCGGAAATTGTTCCTGGTATCGCCGCTGTGCTTCCACTGAATTGCCCTGCGCCAGTCCATACATGAGATGCATGTCTGCATATTCTGCATTGGTATACGCCATACTGTACTACCACACGTTCGTTCGAAGTGATACTGTGACGTTATCAACAACATCGCGTTACTTTATAGCAAACCACCGTTTAGTTTTTACGTTTGCGTCATGACTGTCAGCACGTAGAGGACAATCAATTTCCACGGGTCCTTTTAGTAACCGACGAGGCACATTTTTCCCGGGATGGAATTCTGAACTATCACAGCCACCACGAATGGCGCCAATTAAACCCACACGCAACTAGTGTTAGAAGTCACCAACAGCAATTTTCTTTAAACGTATGGTGCGGCATTGTCGGTAATCATTTACTAGGTCCGCATTTTCTTCCACCCAGACTAAATGGTGAAGCATATCTCACGTTCTTAAGAGACACTTTACCTGAACTACTCGAGGACATACCGTTAGCATTACTTCGTGACATGTGGTTTATGCACGACGGGGCACCCCCACATTTCAGCCGTGCAGTTAGAGAAAATCTTAATGCTACGTTTAATTTGAGGTGGATTGGGCGTGGAGGACCAGTTGCGTGGCCAGCCAGATCTCCGGATTTAAATCCGTGCGATTTCTATCTTTGGGGTCATCTCAAAGACATCGTGTACAAGAATGAAGTCCGTGATGAGGAAGACTTGCGAAGACGAATTATTGAAGGTTGTCAAACAATCAGGAACATGCCAGGAATCTTCCAACATGTCCAAGAATCTTTCGAAAGACGGGTTCATGTTTGTCTTAACGCCGTTGGTGGATATTTTGAACAATACCTGTAACGTCCATGTTAACTTGTTAAGAATAAAAGTAATACCAACCGAAAGGTACCATGATACTTTGAATTTACTTTACTAGAGTAGGCATACTTCTACTCATTTAATACACTTCTGCCAGGTGAAAGTTCAATAACGATGTTAGAGGGAAACTATTGAAATTGTCTCATATTTCTAAACAAGTTGATAAGGCTGAATTTGTTTTAGTCTACATTTTCGAATATTTTCTTGTTTTAGGGGCCAATGTTTGGGGGGCCATATCTTCGTTGCAAATTCTTGTACACCCCATGTTCTTTGACACTTTCCACTCAGTTTGACCCAAAGAACACGCCCCTTGATTTATGGCAGACTTATCAGAAACACCCTGTATATACGATTCGTTTCCATTATAATAATAGATAAAAACGCATTCGCGTGAACCGATGGTGGAAGCCCTGCCATTGGGAGGCTAGACGTTTCTCGTAACCCTAGCCGATCGCCGCGTATATCTTGAAACCAAACGATGACGAAGGAAAAGAAGCCAGAATGGACTGACTGGCGTCCACCCTAGTAGCACTGCCGACGTAGGGCGTACATGGTCGGCTTTGTGTGTTACAGACGAGTTGGTAAAAAGTCACTAATAAGTCGGGAGAGTAATGGTTTGAAAGTCGAAATGTCCGCCTGGAGGGACGACGGCCCGCCGGTTTTCCTACTGTTTTGAGGCTACTATAAAACGACTGTTGGCCGACTATATGTCGGAGTCATTATGCCTACCTAAAGCCGCGCTCAATCCGACAATTTCGCGGCTTTTGAGTATAGGAACGGTAAATCGTCGGTAAAGGGCTGGTAGAGTAAGGGTTTGAGAGTCGAAATGTCCGCCCGGCGGGACGACGGCCCGCCGGTTTTCCGACTGTTATGAGGCGACTATAAAACGACTGTTGGCCGACTATATGTCGGCGTCATTATGCCTACCAAAAGCCGCGCTCAATCCGACGATTTCGCGGCTTTTTAGTATAGGAACGGTAAATCGTCGGTAAAGGGCAGGTAGAGTAAGGGTTTGAGAATCGAAATGTCCGCCCGGTGGGACGACGGCCCACTGGTTTACACGACACGAATGAAATACGACTCTCATCCAACACGTTTGAGAGTCGACTTAACCGCCTGTCAGCAAGAGGTCCGACGCTTTTGCGATGATCAAACCTTAACTCGAGGCCCGACGGTTTTGCGACGATCAAGCCTTAACTCGAGGCTTCATTCGCTTATAGTAAAGGATACTGATACCTAGTATTGAAATTTCTTTAATACATTTTCAATGAAAATGGCTTTAGAATTTGTACTTTTTCAAGTAACATACAGGTTGAGCATCAATTATAACATTTTCAAATATTAAACAATGTATTAGATATTACTCGACTAGTCGAATGGAAATATTAGCTGCCTAGCTAATTGGTTTTAACAAAAACTAAAATTTTTCATGGCGAGTATAATATTTACATCAATTAAAGCATTTATTTTTATTAATTGTTAATATCTTCGATGTGGCCAGTTGCTATCTATTAAATTACAAAAATCTTAATGAAAAATATACACTTACAAATTTTTTTAAGGAAAAAGAAAAACATACAATTCTAAAGGGTATTATTTCACACATTTTTCTCTTAAAATGTTTGAAACCGCATAAAAATTCTGTAACTAAACAAATTGAGATCTATTTTGGAATTCAGTATTATTTTCACAACCAAAAATCTTTAAAATACTTAATATATAAGGTTTTTGAACTCCAAGCGCCCCAAAACACTTGCTCATTTTATATTCAAATGAAGAAGACCACAAAAATCTCGTTTAAACATTCTAACGACCCAGCCGCGTCAGAGATACTGGAAAGGCTAACTTGCTTTCGCACTAGCAGCGCCCTCTTCGATGATGACGTGCATGGCGTTACCTTAGTTACGCCAATAGAACAGAGGCGTGTCACCTGACCCGAGACATTACAGGAGGGAAAATTCAAACTAACATATCAGATGTGTTTTCTTGCTTTGCAGTTTTTTGTAACGTTATGTTTCTAGTGTTGCCAAAAATATAGAATCATCAACTTCTGCTTGTGGGTCGAAATATAGTATAAGTTAAATATATAACTAAAAAAATTTGGTGGCATATGCGGAATAGTAAAAGTCAAAAAAACGTCCCACGGAAAAAGAAGACCTATACAAAAACTTCGTTTTTCATTTTACTCTTTTAAAACGTGACCATACCAACTAGCGGGAAGGAGTTGGTAATCAATAGGCAAAAATGGGTTACATGTTTAGGACGGTAGGCAAGCCTACTTCAAACCACCACAGTTCCAACTGTTGGATAAATGTCGGTTACTAAACGGCTTAAGAATAACTTTGCTTTTAATTTAACTCTTCTTAAACGTCACAAAAACGACTAGCGAGAGGGAGTTGGTAATCAATTGGCAAAAAATGTGTTGGAACTTTCTAGACGGTAGGCAAGCCTACTTTAAACCATCTCTGTTCCAACTGTCAGATAGATGTCGGCATTGCCAACTAAAAGAAGTAGTCGGCTTCATGAGTCGGAAAAGTCTCGGAATAAGCATGGTACAGCCGACTGGACCGTAAACCGACTATTCGACCTTTAACCGACTGTTATGCGGAAGGCTTGTGCTACTGGGGCATGTGGAATGGACAAAGACCTGAAGATGGTGGTGCATAGAAGCTGGTGTCAATGTGGGACAGATTAAGAACAGAAGATGGTGGTGCATAGAAGCTGGTGTCAATGTGGGATAGATTAAGAACAGAAGATGGTGGTGCATAGAAGCTGGTGTCAAGGTGAAAATGACGAAGAACAGAAGATGGTGGTGCATAGAAGCTGGTGTCAAGGTGAAAATGACGAAGAACAGAAGATGGTTGTGCTTGGAAGCTTGCAAGTACAGGCTAGTGTCCATGTGGGATGGACAAAGACTAGCAGATTGTGGTCCTTAGAAGCCAGTTAGTAAAGACTGGTGTTGGTAGATGAATGGCCAAATTTCTGGGAACCGCGAACGCGTTCCGGAAATCGGGTATTTGTTTGCTCCGATTTGTAAACTGCGAACGCGGTCACGTGGGGTCTGACAGACAGACACGGCCGGTGTAATACCTCTCCGTGACATACGTCACTCGGAGAGGTAAAAATGCCTCTTTTCACTCTCCAACAGCTTCCTTTATGTACAACCCCCAATAGTGCCACGGGTGATGTCATACTAAATTATACAGGGTGTAAATAAATGTTTCGAAATGTAACGATAAAATCTGAATTATTTATATTTCCCCACTATCCCTTTATTTTATTCACTATCCGTTTAAAAAAATTTCCTACACTTCACATATTTAATCCGACAATAATAAATTTCCCGGGGAAACATCTGAAAAGGTGACAAGGTCAATCCCAATGCTGGCGTTGGTTACCAATTCAGAGGCTTTCTCCAAAACCCTTTAAAACCCGGCTTCTTTGTGGCCACAAGAAGCCCCGGCCATCTAGTTCTCTGAACTTCTCTATCTGGGAAAAATTGCGTTCCCCTCGCTTCATCCCTTTTAGGTTATTTACCCCTCGCTTATTGAGAGTTGCCAGGTATTTTTATTTTTTCGATGTCTTTTTTATTTTTAAATGTTTTGAAGGCCTATATAATGTAAAGTTGTAGTATAGGTTAGTGTAAATAGTGTAAATAGATTTTGAGTACGCGCGCGGACTGGGATTCACTCCACGGTAATTTACCGATATCGCGAACGGCCCGAGAGCGGGGATGCAACGCCAAAGCGACGCTGCCAAGCCGTCGCCAACACGTCATCAGGGCCCTGAAAACCCCGAACTCTACCTAAGAGCGCCACGCCGTGTCATCCTTCGTGACACCTAAAGAAAATAGAGCAACACTTCCGAAACCACTACCCGCCCAAAGAAAAATAATAGGACTTAAAATCGGCCACCTTAATGTTAGAAGTCTCATTCCTCATCACCTAGATATTCAATTGATGTTGACACAGCAGAATATAGATATTTTATGCGTGACTGAAACCTGGCTAAACCCGCAGATCCCAAATTCCTTAGTTGAGATCCCCAATCGTGCGGACCGGACCGGCTCGTACAGAGGCGGTGGTTTACTAATATACTATTTGACAACGTTGCCCTTAACGCACCTTGAAATAAAAAGCGATGCCACACTCTGGGTAGAAATTGCTTTTAAAAACAGCCCGAAATTGTATATTGGGTGCTTTTATAGAAGCCCAACCTCAGACCTCAATATTCCACTATAGAGGAACTCATACCACGAAATGTGGAACTTATCCTAGTTGGAGACTTCAATTGCGATCTCCTTGCCAAACCGCTCTCTAAACCTACGAAAACTCTGAACCAAATACTAACGAGTTTTCAGCAAATGATCACGGAACCAACTCGCGTAACCGAAATCTCCCGTACATTACTGGATCACATCTACAGTACACATCCAAATTTTATTGTGGAAACTGGAAACATAAACTGTGGATTCTCGGACCACAATCTAGTAACATGTGTCCGCAAGCTTAAACATGAAAGAATACCAACACACTTCGTCACCACAAGAAATTATCACAACTTTGACCTGTCGGACCTCATTACGAGCTTAACTCAGGACCTTGCGACTTCTGAACTAATTACACTATCGAATACTGACCAACCCATAAATATAAATGAAGCATGCCTTCTACTACAGCAAATAATAAATAAGAACTTAAATGAACAAGCACCGACGGGAAAGAAAAGGGTCCACATAAAACTCCCTCTATGGTTTGATGACAAAATTAAAAATACTTTATCCTTGAGAGACCTTCATTCTAGAAAGAGGACAGGACCAAATGGGGCCTACCACAAGGAACAGTTTAGGATATATAGGAATCTGTCGGTTTCTGTGGCCAGGAATGCTAAAAATATGTTCTTTGCAAATAGATTCGGACAAGCTAAAACCTCGAAAGAAACCTGGAGGCGGATTAAAGAAAATTTCAAAGGTTACAGACCATCGTACCAAAACATCATCCTTGAAAATTCAAGTGACAATACCACTATCAGAGAGCCACTTCATGTAGCTACCTTTTTTAACGCTTATTTCTTCAAGAACAGCAAAACAACCGGAAAGAACGACTGGGATACTTTGAGCACACTCTTACAAAACAAGAATAGACACCACAAACCAACCTTCTCTATGGAGAACATTACTATAAAGGCAACTTAACATGCAATAAGAAGAATGCGACCAACTAAAGCGGTGGGAGAAGATGGTATACCATCATGCTTAATAAAATCTCATTGCAATGTGATTGCCCAACCATTGTGTCAGTTAATAAACCTGTCCATCAACCAATCTACATTTCCCGATCTATGGAAACACGCAAGAGTCACACCGCTGCACAAAAAGGGCAGGAAAGGGAATCCTGATAACTAAAGACAGGTTTCAGTCCTGGTGGGAATCTCCAAGCCACTGGAAAACCATAATAAATGACCAGCTTACAAAATACCTAGAAGAAAATGGCCTAATCTATGAAAAACAAGCGGGATTTCGTAGAAACCACTCCACCACTCTGATCACAGCACAACTGATTGAATGCATTCTCAATAACACAAACTGCGGGAAGATTACAGGTGTTCTTTTAATTGACCTCTCAAAAGCATTCGACATGGTGAACCACGAGATACTTCTTCACAAACTAGCTGAATTAGGCTGCTCACTTTCAACGCTCAAATGGTTCTATTCATACCTTACAAATCGTACTCAGTCAGTAACCATAAACGGTCAACATCGCCAAAGAGCACCATTGAACGAGGTGTACCCCAAGGCAGCATACTGGGCCCGATCCTATTTTCTATCTATGTGAACGACTTCTCTCACATACTGAAATTTACGTCGCTCATTCAACTGGCTGACGAAACGGCAATGCTTACCGCAGATAAAAGTCCAGAAACTATTACCACTCAACTGGATAATGAATTTCAAAACTGCATGACATGGTTCAATAGTATCGGAATGACCATAAATGTGAAGAAATGTGAATTCATTTTATTTGGATACGCAGCGGGTCTTAAACCAATATAAAATATCACGATACTGCCTAAATCAACAATTATAAAAGGGTTAGGGTAACAACGTACCTTGGTTTTAAAATCGACGAGAAAATAGCGTGGAAAGATCATATTGCAGCGACCATAAGTAAAATAAAATCGAGGATTTACATTCTACGGCATTTAAGGCCACACATTCCACCATCTATTTTGGCCATTTGGTATAAAACGCGATACTACCAATATGCGACTATGGAGATATCCTCTACATGACGGCAAGCTCTACCTCACTACAAAAGCTACAAACGCTTCAAAGCACCGCGGGAAAGATAATCCTTGGCGTGAAGAAACGGACAAACACTAACCTTGTACATGCGAATCTATCATGGTCTTTACTAGAAACCCGTCGTAAGGTTCATCTAGCACGCTTTGTCTTTAAATCCAAGAGAGGCCAAGTTCCGACTTACATTCGTCAGATATTCACAGAACTGTGCAACGTACACGGACACTACACGCGTGGGACGGACCAAAATTTATATCTAAACCCACAAAAACAAACCACAGTAAAAATCGACTATCCTTTTGGGGAGCAGGTTTATGGAATTCTCTACCCATGGATATAAAAAACTCAGCAACATATACAACTTTTAAATTTGAACTAGACAAGTACTTTCAATTAGAAGTACAATTATAATCCCATAATTTTATCCTATGTAACTATCTAAATTTAATTTAATTTAACTGACGACTCTATTGTAAATTAGCGGCATAGCTAAAAAGAATATCGTCAATAAAGATGACTTTATTATTATTATTATTAGTATTAAAAACCTACCGCCTGCCGGCTATAAAAGCTCGACCATGGCTTCGTAAAAACATGACTCGTATCCCGACCTTCCAGAGGAAGCGCTGTCCGACCAGAACGACCAGCTGATGTTCCAGCTACTGGAGACGCTGCCCCTTGGAGCTACCCAGAAACCATGATGCCCTAACCGGCAATTAAGTACTAAATTCGAGAACGCAGTTTTATGTTAAACAAATTGTCGATGGACATTTTCGACGCTTGCGCGTAGCGAGTCGCGCCTTCCGTTGTTTTAGCGGACGCGTCATGGACAATTAAAAACTCTTCGTTCGTGTTCATCAACCTCGGTGCACCCCACCTTGAATTATGGCCAAAACCGTAACGTAACCAAATTGAATGCATTTATTTTTTAATACGAATTCGTATAGTGGATCTCGCCTAACGAGATTGAATATTTAAAATATCTCGCCTAACGAGAAATCAAAGAATGGGTCATGACCATTTTGTTTTTTATGTTAATATTATTGTTCATGTTTTTGCTTTGCGCCATCTATCGGATGGTGCAAAGGTTTAGTCCGACTATTCGATTACGGCTGGGCGCGCCTTATCCCCCCATTTTCCCGTGCGGAATTACGGAAATTTTTAAAAAGTACTCAGTATCACACTTAGGTGGCTCTGCAACGTGGAAGAATTTTATTTATTTATGAAATTATTTTCCTCCTCGCCGGGTTTCGATCCCGCACCATCGCGCAGAGCTTTCACTCCACGGATTGACGCCTTTACGCTCTCGGCCGTCTAGTCTTACTAACAAGCTCGAGTTATGTTGCTTAAACCTAGCATCTCTCTCACGTCTTCGGCCGGCGCGTTCCTCTCACGTCTTGCTTAGTTGGGGCTGGGAGGAGGGAAATTTGTTCGAGGCAGCGAATCTCGCGTTTCCATGGTAGCGCGCCTATACAACTATACATGCCGAGAATTGAAATCTCTTGGCGGGAAATTCGCGAATGGTAGATAGGCAGTTTAAAACGGGTAGCGCTACAATTATAAAATACGTCCCGTTTTTAGCATTAGAAGGTTTACAAAATTATTTTAGGAATTGTACTCGTCGGAAAGTCTGAAATATAATAAAAACTAAACACATTTTTAAAGTAAGAGATATTTTTATTTTTAAGCCAAAAGAAATTAATACCGTAGTCTCTGGAGAGTGTATCAGGGAAACCTCTGTAACTAAGCAAGTTTATGATATTACCATCTCTGTAAGTGTTCGAATTAAATAAATATATATTTATATTGTAAGTTAATTAAATTAACTTGCAAGTGCTTCTAGACAGACACATTTTTGAGGTTAACTATACCTGTACATTTAATTTGGAAATTTAGGTTTTAGGATTAGATAAGGTAAAGTGTAAATGATAATTTGATGTTTAATTTTAAGTATAGGCATTCGCAATAAAATATTTCTATTAACGTTTGATTACTCAAATAATCCTGATAATAAATTTATACGAAGCACAAGCACTTTCTAAGTTTCTTTTCACTTTTCAGTAAAAAATTTTGACAATGAAAAATTATCATTTCAAGTTTAAATTTGCCTAAAAACGATAATGATAATTTATTTAATTAACTCTTAATTGGGTTCTTTTCAGTTACATATTTGCCAAAGACAAAATATCGTTTCAAGTTTAAATTTACCTATAAACGTTAATGATAATTTATTTAATAAACTCTTAATTTTAACTAATAAGAGTAATCAATTACTTATCATCACTTATGATCATTAACTTTAAGAAAAAGTTTAATAATATTTATATAAACGTAATCAAAATAAGCATTGTTAACATGATAATTAATAACCTAATACTACAACTTCACATTAAGTAATGAGTTCAGAAATAAATGTACTTGTTTCTCTCACCAGAAGGAAAACAATTATCTAGACATCAAGAAACAATATCAATATCATCATCCCATTCGTAAACGCAACAGTTATGAACAAAATTTCAAAATTTGCACAAACTATCTTCGAACTCACTTCCTTGCAGACGCTTTTCTATGCCTACGCAGCAGGGTGAGAAATAAGGCGGTGACACTGGGCAAATGACCAGTGTGAAAATTGCCTTGACCAGTTTATTTATTAAATGCCTGGGGGTCTAGTGGTCACCGTGACCACTTTTTAAATTGCCCTTCTTTAGTAAAAAATAAATTCCCGGGGCACTGTACCTAGGGGTAGTTTTGATGTATATACAATAAAAGTTTACTTGGAGAAGCGTAACACAACAATTAGTCTCCTGTTATACTACTCCATGGTGACATATTGTTTGTAAGCAATGATTCAATGAAGAACGGAAGTGGAAAGTGACGGAACGCCGTTATCCGGACCGGACCGGTTAGCACCAGTGCCTAGTAGACTAGCTGCGATGTGCGTTGTTTTTATGAGTCGTTAGTCTTTCCAAAGAGAGTATAGGGGAGGAGTGGAAAGAGGGGAAAATCTTGTTCCTCTTTTCTACCGCGCATCTTCAATGCGCAGTACCGAGGCACTAACCGGTATCGTAGGTGGCGCGACTGAGCCGGAAACTCCCTCGTACCACTAGTATAATTTAGGGGCAACATTGTAATTTAGCCTTGTGGAGCGGGGGATCTTCCACTCCTCCCCTATATTCTCTTTTTTCTTTCATTGTAAGAGGCTTTAGTGTTTGTAATACAACAAATTTAAGCACTTCAAACCTAGATAATTCTACTCGTATTAAAATGGAACATGTTTCTATTAAAGGTTCCAATTATTTTTTTAACATATATAAACTACTTTGGAGTGAGATATAGAAATCAATTCATATAAAACAAATAAACAGTATATAAAACCTAGAAGCATTTCAGTGCAGCTCTGACAGTATGTAGCAATATTAAGTGGTCATTGACCAGTTTTTTAATTAAAACCCTTGGGCTCTACTGGTCAAATGACCAGTTTAAAAATTTCCCTTATTTCTCACCCTGCTACGCAGCCTACCGGCGTTTCCCTATTGTAGAGTCATCTACGTACACTACTATTTTAGCAACAATTTGGAAGAAACAATTATTCATTGTTAACTATCTATTAAATTTAGTTTTTTTATTGAAAATTTTATGTATGAGCAAAACAGTTTATAATTACTTTGGCATATGTATTAAAATCAGGCCGACATGATGGCGCTAAATAGAGCCTAGATCTGACTTAGATAACCTGCCTTCATTCCGACTCTCAGAGTATTCCACCCCCATTTTTCCTTATAACTACTCTCCCAGTTCAAAGAATTCGATTTAAATGTATAAGCGCGACTTTTGAAGAAAATTCGAAGGAACCGAAAATTAACATTAAGTTTTATGGGAGGAGGTAGTTTTTTTGCCAGATCCTTCCTTTGTCCTATTGATCCAAATGACCTTAAATTGTAGTGAGTGTTTCAATGTGTTTTATTATACTAAGAAAGATTAAAGCTTTTTTGTGTAAAAATTATTTTACAAATCCCAACTGATGATATCTTCGGATCTACTGATCCAAATGACCTGAACTTTTACCCTGAGATGTGTTTCAATCTATTCTATTATATTAAATAGGCTAAATATTTTAATAAAAATGAATTTTTAATGTAAAAATTGTAAATTCAGTATTTAATCCACAATTCAGTACTTACAACCATTTTCCAAGAAAAAAATCCATCCCCATCCTTGTCCAAAACAGGCCTTTTAGAGAGTAATAGATTATAAAACCAAGACCTCTTGAACCAATATTCTTAGATTTGTAAACGTGCAGAGGGGCAAGTCTCGCGAAACCTGGGGTTCTATTCTGAGACGTTCGGTACCGAGTAAAATTTGTCGTTAGCGGTCGAAAATTTCGTTAGAGGGCAAAGTAGCGATTCTGAGGCGTTCGGTAGAGATTTTGTTCGGTAGAAATGACGTGAAATGATCGGTATGATAACGATAGGGATTTGCTTTCGTCACGGCTTCTACCGAAGATGTTTTCTTCGAAAAGAGAATTTTAAAATGGCGGATATTTTGCGACGTGAAGTTTTAAGGTTAGCAATAATTGCCGATGAATTACCTCGACGTGATTTAAGACGTCAAACAATATTAAGAGATAGGCTTCAAGCTTTTGAATTAGATGATCATAGGTTTTGAAGGTTATTTAGAATGAGGAGATAGGCTTGGCGAGATACTAACGGGGCAAAACGTTCTGGCCATTCCTCCAAATATAAAGGTAAAGATTTCTCTTACTTAGTCTAACAAATACTGTTTAACCATTTTAATATCTTTTAGATTTTACCGGCCATTAGGTTTTTCGCAGTTGGCTCTTACCAATTAGCAATTGGTCAAGATCTTTTTCTCGCTGTGAGCCAGTCAGTGTTTAACCATTTTAATGTCTTTTAGATTTTACCGGCCATTAGGTTTTTCGCAATTGGCTCTTACCCTTTTTCTCGCTGTGAGCCAGTCAACAGTAAGTCGGTGTGTGGCAGCTGTCAGCAAGGCTATTGTTGATGTTTTAGCCCCGGAGCATATACGATTTCCAGTCTCTGATGATGAAATTAAGACTAATAAAATAGGGTATCTATAAATTCCACATTTCCTAATTTTCTTTTTTGTTAATTAAATGTTTCTTATCGAAAGATTTAGCAAAATAGCTCAATTTCCAGGCGTTATCGGACTAATTGATGGCACACAGATCGCCATTGTTGCTCCATCAGTCAACGATGAGCATTTCCGAGAGTACCTTTATGTAAACCGTAAAGGCTTTCATTCCCTAAATGTTCAAATTGTAAATTTGATACTATACCTATCAACATTTTTGTTATATTTAATTAAACGCGATTTTGATATTTTGAAACTAGGTTTGTGACCACAAATTGAACATAATAAATTGCAACGCAAAATTTCCAGGATCTGCCCATGATTCACACGTTTTAAGGATGTCAGAATTGCCAAAAACATTAATGGAAGAAAAGATTGTTGGCTCCTTGGTATGATCATAATTTTTACCACACACACACATGGAACTAAACTCAAACTTCATAGGTGATAGTGGTTACCCCCTAAAACCTTGGTTATTGACACCAATAACACACACAGTAAGAGGCTCCCCTGAGGAAAGCTATGACAATGCTCTTACAAAAACACGTCAAATTGTTGAACGTACAATAGGAGTTTTGAAGCAAGTGTTTCGTTGTTTGCTTTTGCATCGAACACTTCACTACCACCCAACAGTAGCTGCACAAATTGTTTATGCATGTTGTACGCTGCATAACATGCGCCGCGGCGCAGGCCATCGGGAATCAGACGACGACTTTTCCAATACAGAGACAGACACATCTAATGCCAGTGACACGGATGAAGTGGAAAATGATAATAGACGAAGGATGAGAAGAAGACTGTTATTACGGAGAAGGCAAGTTAGAATTGAAAGAAGGGCCATGGTTTTCGATGTTCCAGAGTATGTTGTCGGGCGTAACGACAATTGGCTAAGGGGTGGACAATTAGTACGGGAACATCTTTTTCGTCGCTTCCATTAATGCAAAATACAAAGCTAATGAAAACCTCATAAAATCGTATTCATACAACATGCTCGATTCAAAACATTTTATTTTTAGAATTGTACAACACTTTGGGTGAAATATTCTTTGTTATGTATTTATGTTTTTGGAAAACCCTGAAGCCCACCTTTTGTAAAAGCTTCCATATTTTGGAAATTTCCACAAAAGCAGAAGCTAGTTTTTCCATAGACTTAGCTTTTTGGCGTTCAATTTCGTTACGTTGTTCCATGGCAGTTTGAATCGAATTTAAAATACGGTTTTTTTCTGTCTTGATTGCATTTTTTCCATCTTCCATTTCCTTTAATGCTTCCGTTGCTTTATCAAAATTTTCTGTTACTTCCGTCCTTAGGTGCTTTTCTAATTAATTTATTATCAATAATTTCATAATTTCATTAGTTTGGCAATAAATACTTCGCTTCCCGGATTTAAAAGATGAGCTAAACTCATTATCAATTTGCCTTTTTTGCGTTGATGCATTGTCTAAAAAGAAATACTTGACACTGATTAGTAACTATTCAAAAGATGTGCTATAACATTAAAGAAACAATTTATTTGTGTTTTGGAGTGCAAAACCGCAATTATTATTACCAACTACTTCCGATGGTCTTTTATTTTGACTTGTTTCCCCAATTTCTTTTGGCATAATAAATTCAATGTCTTCTAAAGAAAAACTTGTAATTGGTAAAAACATGTCGACACTTTCTTCAATAGTTGTTGCTTTAGGAGGCGGTTGCAACAAAGGCTGAGCAGCTTCATTCGAGCAAGAAGGCAAAACACCCTCAACATTCAGACTCTTCTAACGGTTGATTTACCAGTTATAATAATAATTATTAATGTTTTAATATCAAAATTTAACTTCTTGGTTTTAAAATTCGCAAAAATTATGATATCAAAATATTCATTTAAGTAGTCTTACCTCGGATTCTTGGGGATTCACAAAAGAAAACCCTAATTCCATAACCTCTGAATGACCTTCTACACACATTTCTCCAATAATTAAAAGCAGCCGCTTTTCCAACTCAGTTAATTCCAACGGGCTTTTTTCCCCACCCCCAGTGCAACGAACAGAATTTTTAATAGAAGCAGCCTTGGCTTTAACGTCTGACTTCCAGTCTGCCCACGACTATAATTAATATAAACAATTTAGAAAGGCTAATCATTACACTTTGACAAGCACTTATCCAACCTTCTTCCACTTTGTGATGTCTTTTGTTGCACCCAATCCATCTGCATTTAACGACTCGACTAATTGGCACCATAATCTATTTTGTGCTGCTTTCATAAACTCGGCAGTTAATCTCCCAGATACTAACTCGGGATGACCCTCTAAATAATCCAAAAGCATTATCCGTTGTCTTTCAGATATTCTAGTCGCACGAGGACCCATTGCTTCGTTAAATATGAAAATCTAAATATCACCAATATAAACCAAAACACTATTTAACACTTGGCCTATATCCCGTTTAAATTAGAATAAACTTAAAGTACAATTTGAAAAACACTGTTTACAGTAATTAATCGTCCAAGGCTTACGTGTGATGAACGCTAAAATACAGCAAACATTAGTCTTTGAGCACTCCAACTTAATCCTATGTGTTAAAAGAAACAGTATTAACTTAGGAACAATCATACATTGCAAGAAAATTTTCACTTACCTCAAACTTAATCTAAAAATGTTGATTGTTATTAAATGCTCACGAGTCACGAATGCAGCGTAGATAAAAAGGAAACGACGTCTACTACAAAGTTTCTTTAATATGATTGGTACTTGTGTAGGAGGAAAAAAAACCTTCTATCATCCTATACCGAAAACCGCGATGCTTCTATCACCGAAGGACGAGGTAACGAAAGCGATAAAAAATGTGTTTAGAATTGCTCCTTTTTCGGGTGGCGGAAAATGTTCGTTAAGGGCTTTTCGTTAGCCCAATCGTTAGGAAATTTTCGTCTCAGAATAGAACCCCTGATCAGTTGAATAACACATATAATGAGAACGTTCTGCGTTCGTTACCAAATCATACTGATAAAAAATTATTGCATTAAAATGTAAGGTCTACCTCGCAAGAAGCTTCAGAATGTCATCGAAAAAGCAGAATACCGCTGCGAGGAAATTTTTTTCTTCTTGGAACTCCTTGACAACTAAGTATAATTTAAAACTATATCTCAAGTAAATCCTGGTTTTTTTACCAACAGTAACTGATATTGTGATACTTTTCCCCCACCCTTTCAGTTAGTTTCTTAATCATGATTTTTCTACTCTTCATTGTTTTTCAAAATATGTAATATTTCCAATAAATACAGTTTTGAACTAAAATTGCGTTTACATAGTAACGTTTACTTGGTAGAAACACAAGGGCTCTTCTGAACTTTCCCATTTAGGTGTGTTGTAAGCTTTATGGCCTGTAATTTGGTTTAGTTACAGGATTTTTAGTGCCATGTGTAAGCGATATGTTTAATCTTGGAAAGGGCCTGAAAGTACTAAATTTTTTATTTTGACAAAGCTAATTAATTTGAAGGTGTTTAACCATTTTTAGATATAATAGATTGTAGCACATCTCTCATTAAAATTTCATTACATTTGGACCATAAGACCTAAATGTATTGTGGATTGAATACTGAATTTATAATTTTGGCATTGGATATTATTTATCAACAGATAATTAAATAAATTATTAAGAACGCTTACAGGCAAATTTAAACTTCAAATAATAATTTTGGTTTGTCAAAAATTGTATGTGAAAAGAACCTTACAAACTGCCTGGTACAATTTATTATTAAGGGTTATTTGAGTAATCAGACGTTAATAGAACGATTTTGTTGCGAAAACTAATGCGTATAATTTAATCCACAAATTATCATGTTTGTTTATAAAAAATTGTAACTGAAAATAACCGTTGAAAGTGCTTTGTCGAAACTATCATTAAGTTTATCAAACCGCACTAGAAAGATTTTATTGTGAATACTAATTCAAAAAAAGGTTGGAAAATATAAAAACAACTGTAATTGTTTTTGTTAAAGAATTTATTTTAAGGTCAAAATGATCAGTGATGTTAATATTAAACCAAAGTCATACTAAATTGATTTTGTTCATAATCGAAAGGATATTTGATAAAGAAAAAGAGAATACCGCCAAAAATATTTTCCGGAATCATACCAGTTCTAGCGCGCAAAGCATAATATGGCCGGGGCCATCTTGTATTTTTTTAGTATTTTCTCTATCGCGTGCATGCTCATTATTTTAGTTTTATTATTTAGATTATCCGTTTGCTAGCGATTTTATTAAAATTAAACAACATGACCTTGGTAACTCTCAATGTCGTTTAATTATTCCCACTCTAAAAATCCCCTAGACATACTGACCATTATTATTTTCATCTTTATACGCTACCCCGCTAGAGAAAGTAAGGGTAACGAGCCCGGACCACGTATTTATATTTATTCCTCTTTGTAGTGAGGTTTCCCCTTAACCCTTTTACTTGTAATCTTAGCAATATGCTAAGTGAATATTTTATCGTCACACAACTTCGCTACAGAATTCATGTTTTATTGTATGCAAGTGACAACGAGCGACAAGGTACAAAAAGAATACTGGAGAATATGCCTGAATGCAACAAAATATTTTAAAGCACAGTCCTACGATTAGTCTTAGAACCTGGGCCTCAAATTGCAACCTCTAAACTGTTTGGCAAACAGCTCAACGTAAATATTCGAAGTGTCTACCATTGTGGTTGAGACACTCTTCCAGACGACTGTCCATGTCTTGCAATACATTTGCAAGCAGTAAACTAATGACGCATGGTAAGACTAATGGTATTGCCGTCTTAGGAAATCCTCGTCCGTTAAGGCTTGATGTAGGGGTATGATAATGCCGGTAGTAATACCCTTGTAAACTGGCACGAACAGTAGAATGGCTTAGTGCAACTTCTTGTTCCACCGCTCTATACTAGCATGAGATTGGCTTGAAAACTTTCTACGACGTCAAAGTCTCTATCCTCATTACAGTCCATGTACAGTCTCTTCTACGTTCACGATCTTGCACTACCGAAATCACGAAGGTGCTCGCACCCGAATGCTGTCGGTGTGGAGACCGTTCGGCATAAAGCACTGCCTTTAGTTGAACGTTACCGCGACCTTCACCCAAAATAAACGTGCTGTCCAATTTGTCCTGGTTAGAATAGGTTGGCATTTTGCTAGGAAACGAGTCTGACTACTGTAATTCTACTACTTAGCTGCTACACTGAAAGACCATGTATATCTAAAGAGACCGGAAGTTCTTCAAAGTTGAGTTTTCAAAGATTGCCAGCTTGAGCAGGTCATGGTGTGTATAATGGTAAAGGTCACTTTAACGTTCGACACGTGACACCACGGTATGTTTGGTCCTCCAATGTCCAGACCCGATAGGTCCAAACAATTACCATCCTGGTTTTTCGGCTCAGTGTTGCGGTATTGCCGGTCCCATTAGAAGTACAAGGTCTGAAGTTTTACAATTGTAACAATACGCCTTTTAAAAAGGCACAAATACTGTAAAAAAACCATTGTAATAATGGTTGGCCAATTTTTAAACACCCCTAACCTTAAACTTTGGACAAAATAAGGAAAACATAAAGGTTTCTTTGGGAATAACTTTGAAGAAGGTCCTGAGTTGTCTGTGGAACCGAGAAAAAAGGCCGTAGTGAAAAGTAATCGTCGTTACGTAGCGGTTAGGATCGAATTTAATTAGTCTCGTCTCTTAGCAAAATGCCAGTGTATTCAAACCAGGGCAAATTGAACATGATGTTTACGAGGATTACCTAAGACGGCAAAACCTTTGCGTGAACTAATTGAAGCCGATCCATTATTTTTTAGAAAGGTACTGTTCTCTGACGAGGCTATTTAGGGATGGTACCTTAAACCTTCATAACGTGAATTTTTGGGTGGGCATTCTTGGAAAGCAAATTATCGGACCCTTTTTCTTGATAAGAAAATCTCTGAAGGCATTTACTTGGACTTCCTGCGTCATGAGTTCGTTGCTTGTAAAGTTATTGCAAGACATGGACAGATGAAGTGTGGCTGCACCACAATGCTAATCACGTTGAACATTTACGTTGACGTTGATGTGTACCAAACAGATTAGGGGTTGTAATTTGAGGCCCAAGTTCCAAGACTTATCGTAAGATTGTGCTTTAAAATTTTCTGTTGCTCCCCCCACTTGACTGGTATGCTGGGTGATATTTCTGAAGAAGAAAATTTATTGAATTAGGGATAGCGAGAGATGGCTAGCGATGTGGCTTAGTTATGGGCTAGACGCCCTTGTTTTATTGGCAACATTATTACATTGAATGTTGCCAGATTAAATTGTTGCTGGTGAACTATGTTAATTATATATTAAAATTTAAATGGAAAAATTACAGTTTGACACATTCTTTACCCTAAAATTTTGTATTTGGAGCCTATTAATGCATTATAGTGATAATGTAATTAATTTTAGTGATAAAAGGACAACATTTAGGCTGAAAGAACAACTCGCGTAGTTTAATCTTATTTTGTTATTTTAGTTAAGGGTTATCTAAAGTTACCCAAAAAACCTGTTGTTTTCGACAAATTTCACGTTAAATATGGTTATTAAGTTGAAATTAACGGCTTATCTTCTTTTACTAGTGTTTTTTCAGTTTATTATACGAGTTTGAATAAGAAATAGTAATAGAAGAGTATAACACTTTCTTCTATCTTTGTCATTTTGGGTGATTGTTTTTGCAGCAGGCGCAGCTTGGCACTTTGAATACCTGGTGGAAATAGAAGCGTCTCTAAATGTTGATTTAGGCACCTTGTTGTTGGAAGTGAATGACCTTGCTCACGTAAGAAATTGTACCCTTTTGTACCAATATTGTATAGAAGTTGTAACGACGATTGTATGGCTTGAGGAGACCACTGTTTGCATCGTTAAGCTGTTCTACAACGTGATTTATTTGATCCGCAGTGAAGAGTTTGCCAAAGGCCGTCATTACTTTCTCTAATTGGTACCTCGATCTTTCGTGTTCCGAAAACAGTTTAGCGTGCTGTTTTTCAAGGTCTGTATTCTTCATTGTCAATTCCACTATTGAAGTCTTCAAATCTTGTATAATTATTTTCAGGTTTTCAGAGGCATTCTTTGACTCATCAGAAAACGTTTCTGTCTGTGTTTCGATGTGGCACTTTCGTGAATTGTCAATAGACGCCTTTAACATATTAATGCAAAGTTTAGACCAACGCTAAAAAGGTTTAACATACATTCAATCTGTTTCATAATCGTGATTATTTACATTTTTGGCCACATCAATTGATTCCAAACGCCGCACTTTAGAAAGTCTTTCCATCTCGTTCTGGGATTAATTGCAATAAATAACTAAAACATCCCTGATACCAAACAATATTGCGATGTTATTAAATCTAAACTTACCATATCATTTCCGGTGTTTTTTTATTTTATTCCTCTCAGACATGGATACTTCTTTTTGAATTGGGTTTGGTGCTCCAATTGTAGGAACTGCATTTGGGAGTTTTCTACCATTTGTGCCAAAGCAATTCGGAGAAAAACGATCCTTCAAACCGAGTGGTTATTAGATAACTATTATTTATTCATAAATAAAACAAGACATTACCTTACAAAGACGCAAGTGCCGATATTTTCCACTTAAGGCATCATTGCTATTTCTACCGATAAATTTAAACCATTGTTGTCTAACGTCACGATTATTTGAAAAATAAAATAAATAAACATCCTTTTCGTGTTTGTGCAAGGCGGGAATGTGCATTTACAAGTCATAGTAAATTTTAAATTGAAAATTTAAATCCAACCTACTCCCTTGACTTTAAATTGAATAAAGAAAAACTCATGAACTTGAATATATTCAACTTTATTCTTTAGTAATAAACAATGTGTAAGTTGTGTTTAAAAAATGTAGGCAATAATTTTCACAATCTATAAAATAACACCAATTTTCAGTTTTTTATTACAATTTCAACCAACAATGTCTTTAGTAACACCAATGTTCTAAAAACGAAGTATTTTAAATTTCGCGCCAAAGACCAAATTTTCCCGCCATGTACCTGTTACTGTTGGAAGTAAAACATCCAGTGGTTACCGCGCATGTCAATGGGCGGGGCTTTGCCTTTAACCACTCGGTCTATATCCCACTCTAATTTAGACGGCTCCATTTTGAACCCCTGTGAAGACGCTTATCTGTACAACCATAGCCCATTCGATACGCGCTCCCGGACGCTGCGCTGCTCGCGCTATACTTGTGTCGTGACGCGCGTGATCGAGTGGGCTATGGTACAACGCAAGAGGGGTCGTAGTCATAGCGACAGAGGTAAACAGGAATTACGTATTTTTGGCCCTCCTTGTCAGCAACGTCACCAATACGTAGTTTTAGTGAGCCAATAAGATAATTTAATAAGCCTTTTCGACGGTAGAAAGGGGAAAAAGGAGGGACGAACTGATTCTGCGCAAAGCAAGTTTTGTATCAAATTCTGCCATATAAAAATTTTCGCTGTGCTTTTTCCCATAGAAGCGTTACGCGATTGGATTTAACGACTAATTTAAAATGGTTGTGTGTTGTGAAGTGGGTTTTAAAAGTAAAATTAAGACGCCTCATATTAAGTTCCACCGTTTTCCAAAAAAAAAGGAAGTATATTTGGTCAAAAATAGTTAATCGCAAGGATTTTAAACCAAACGAAGGTACACGAATATACGGAGCTCATTTTGTATCAGGCTACCCTGTTTGGGATCCTAACGACGTCGACTGGGTGTCCACTTTAATAGCGTTTTCCTTTGGGTCCTCGCGGAGCGCTCCGAAGGAGCAATAAAAATGGTAGTAGTAGTTTCCAGCTTCGTTAAAGACTGTTTTTGAAGAATAGGATCTCCTAGTTTTATTCCTCCATGGGAGCGCTCCGCGAGGACCCAAAGGAAAACGCGATTAATCTGCCAACAAATCGTAAACCCTTATCGCAATTGAAAGTTTTCGCGAATCAAGAAAGGAAAAATCGTTTAGATGAAAGAGTTAAGAAAAAGGTATGAATACAGTTTCTCGTATAAAAATGAAATAGACAAAGGTTTAAGGGTAGCGACAAAAGCTAAGCCTTTGTCTGATGAAAAAAACTGAATCCTGAATCATGATTCAACATTCAGACTTAGTGAGATATTAAAAGATTCAATATTTGCACAGGAAGTAGAATATGGTTGTTTTATTAAAGAACTTGTTCACGATAAAAGGTTGAAAAACTACCTAAGATTTCACGATTATATGTCAACTGCAATTAGCATGGAACACCACAGTGGTCATATGGTGGAAAGGCCGCTAACACAACCTCCCTTAACAGAGAATTTCCCTAACATAAATGTGAATGATGACATGCACACCGTAAAACAAGCAGGAGTTGTAGTAGAACCTATAGGTAATGTTGAATTTCTTGTTTCTTTTTGTAGACTTTATGTATTAATACGTCTTTCTATTTATGTATATAGAAGTAGGCCTTGAGAAAAAAAGTTGACATCGACTGCCTCACAGACTGATTATATCCGGGTGAAAAATCTGGGAAGAAATCCTTCTGCGTAGAGTTTGCAAGTTCTCTCCCCGCTTGTTAAAGGAGTTTCCTCCGTGGTCTAACCCGGTTTCTCCTTTCCATCAAAACTTGCAGAGGTTAACGGTAATAGTTAGTATAGGGCGCTGTCGGTTAGCTGTGCCATAGGGGCTAGCCACCACCCCTCTATGCATAGTAAAGGCGTTAGATAAGTCGCAAGATGACTTGGTCCAATTAGCTAGCTGAACTTATAAAACAACGAACTTATATATCGACTTAGAGGTGGGAAATAGGAACTTAAAGAATGAAATAAAGACGTTGAAGGCAACTATTAAAAAGATGACCTGGGGAGCAGAAAAAATTGCGGATAGTGTGGAAATGACGAGATTTTACACTGGTTTACCAACATTTGCTATTTGCCTGTGGCTGTTTAAGTATATTGCCTTACTTCTATTCAAGATGTAACAGAATTCTAATTGCAATAATTGCAATAATTATGCTTTAAAGTTATCTGAAACCGAAAGCTGAAAAGATGTCAAAGTGTGAAAATGAAGTACCACCAACTCGGAAAAGAAGCTTCAAAATTTCATTGATTGACCAGTTTTTTGCCGTAATGGATAGGATAAAAGTTGGGCTGTTTTCGCAAGATATTGCTGACCGCTTCAACATCTCCATATCTACATTTTCGAATATGGTTGCTTCTTGGATCACTTTAATGGACTTGGAATTGGCGCAACTATTTCCATTTCCTACTAAAAGCCTAGTTGAAAAATACATGCCCGAATGCTTTAAAAAGTATCCCAACACAAGAATTATCATAGACTGTACAGAAATATTTGTAGAAAAATCATCATACTTCACTACACAAAGCCTTACATTTTCAAACTATAAAAACCATAACACTATCAAATTCCTTGTTGGGATAACTCCAGGAGGTGTTATATCACTCGTGTCAGAAGCGTGGGGTGGAAGAGTTTCCGACAAAGTTATAACCAAAGAGTCAGGTCTAATCTTGTTGCTAGAGCCAGGTGATAATGTTATGGCCGATAAGGGGTTCTTGATCGAAGATATGCTAGAGGATGTAGATTGTGGCCTAAATCTGCCTCCCTTTCTTACAAAACGAGCTCAGTTTACGGAGAAATAAATATTGGAAACAAGAAGAATCACGGAAGTGCGAATAAACGTTGAGAGGGCAATTTTAAGAGTGAAAACCTTTCACATATTCAATGGAATTATGCCTATAACAATGACTAGACACGTAAGCAGGATGTTCGCGGTTTGTTGCTACATCACAAATATATACGAGCCATTAACCTAAGAATAATTATCCTTTGAAATATCATTCTACGAAATTTCACTTTTATTCAAATATTAAAGCACAGCTTTATCACAGTTTATGATTTAAGCAAAAATGGCACAATATATTTTTTAAAAAAATTAATTAACTTTGGTAATAAAGAATTTTCCCAAAATTCTGGGTCGAAGCGTATTCTTTCACAAAAGATATTATCGTTTTTTGCTTCTGTATATATCACAAAGTCCACCCATTTCAGTTTTTTCACTCCCATTTCTCCAAGAACTTGGAAGTAGTAGTTAGATTTTCTGTCTAGCTGGATTTTTCCATCAATGTCTTTCAGACAAAACTCAGGAAAACAGTTCACTATTTCAGTGATTGGCATTTTGGTTATATTCGTTCCTTTCACCGAACACGGACATTTTATTTCTAATACACCCTTTGAACCTTCAGAAGGGTCAATAATGACGCCATCGCCGCTAGCTCCGAGAAACGAATACTCTTCCATTAAAGTTAAACCACTTTCATCAACAATCAAGTTGAAAGTGCCTTCGTAACATTTACGAGCGACTGGTTCAAGCATACGTCCCCTCAATATTGGATATGGAAGTTTAGCATAACTATAATTAAACATTTATTAGCTTTATATCCAGGTCAGTGTAAAGAAAATGTTAATAAACTTACCGATCTAGTTTTGAGGAGTTTATAATGGAATCGACTAGGTTAGTTGGAAACTTCTTTTCTTTGCAATGGAATATCTGGCCAAACAATGAACTTGTGAGCCTTCCTATCCTTAAACTCTTCCAGAGGCTGCTTGAGGGCTGACTAGTTGTTATAGTGTGAATGTAATTCACTAGCTCTTTTTTGACAATCTGTTTTTTTGCAAAAACTTCTGCTATGCTCGCCTTCAAGTTTGTCTCATATGTGGCGGCTAAATCAATTAAAAAGCTAACATAAATAATTTGTAATTGTAACGCAAATTTTGTTCAGACTCTTACATGGGGTAAAGATTAGTTCTTTAATTTTCTCTTCAAAATCTACACCATTTGCATTTGTAGATTTTTCAGTTTGTACTTCATCGGGAAGCTCCGTTGTTGTAATTTCTACCTCAATGTTTGGTGCTGCAGGACTAACATAATTTTCTGGCTCATTGTCTAAATCCCAAAAATGTGCTGCACCAGACTGTGGGTAGATGTTTAAAAGGTCACGAATAGCTGATATGCATCTTTTCTTATTCATTTCTCGATCATCTGGGTGTCGTGGATCCAATTTTGCGAATCTAGATTCTTCAGCATCCAGTTGATCTCCAATTAACTTCCTTCCTGAATGTAGCTTGGGTTTTTCAAAGCTCATCTCTCTCATCCGCTTTGGCGTAACCACTTTGGTAAACCTTTTACATATAAAAAATGAAACGAAGCGAAAAAATCGCTATTTAAGCAGCACCGTATAAAAAACTGCAGTAGCCAAATCTACCTGTAAATACTCTGCATGGGAGAGCTTCTGAATAAAGTCTAGCTTCTCGGACTGAAAACAAGAGCTAGCTATGGATGGGAATTGCTTAAGTTCAATGCGCGTTAAAATTTCTATCTTTCAAGAAATTAGAATGGTACGAGTTAAAAACGGTAAAAGGAAACAGAGTTTTTATTTGTACTAAAGGTGGTCTTAAAGGTCCATCCCGTTGAAAGGCTCTTAGAGATCTGATTTTACAAAATGGCTTGCTAACCTAGAAAGGTGAGGGCACACAGTAGCTTATAGTTTGTGGCGCCAAGAAGTCGGCTAAACTATAGGCTTTACAATGACTTCTTAAACCCAAGTTTCCCCGCGTGCGATAACAATCTCTAAAGAGATGCTGCACCGATTACCCCTTTTCTTGGAAGTTTTCTTTTAGTGTCCATTTGTCACAGTTTGACATATTTTTGGGTAGGGTATTTAAAAGGGATACTTGTAAAGGTATGCTTAAAACTTGTAAAGGTATACTTAAAATAAAATGAAAGCGCGTTCATACTTTATATTTTTAACACTCCCCAGGTAATGCTTTTAGATATATATTGGAAGCATTACACGGTTTTTAAAAGAATGCGCTGATTAATTTCTAAATTACACAAATGTTTTAACAGAACGCGTTAATTAATTTCTTTCTAAATTTCACAAATGTTTGAACAGAACGCGTTAATAAATTTCTAAATTACACAAATGTTTAATTTATCTACGAATAGAATTTCCGGTTTTGATTTTCACAACAAACATCCGGTTTTTTCCGTCGCGACCACTGATAACTTCTTCAATTAGTCCGATTTTCCACATATGTCGCGGTAATTTGTCCTCTTGAATCAACACAACATCTCCGATTTTAAATTCTACATCATTTTTTGCCAACTTAGAATGATGCACGGATCCTAACTCTATTAAATAATCGCATCGCCACCTTTTCCACGTTTTATTTAAAACATTTTCACGGTATTTTAAACGATTTGTAATTTCAACCCGTGATTTTGGTATATTTTCAGATTTTATTTTTATTGGTGGCAGCGAATTTATCCTATGACCTATTAAAAATTCAGCCGGCGAAAATGGGATGGGTTCGCTAAAATCATTTTAGACATACGTTATAGGCCTTCTGTTTATCAAAGCCTCGACTTCAAGCAGGGCTGTTTCCAGCTCAGTATAATTAAAGGTCGCTTGACCCAAGACTTTTCGAAGAACGTTCCTGTCACCCGCCGTGCCATGCAGCCCTCTCGACATTAAATTTCCATTGAATCCCTTGATTGCCAAAATATTCCTTTAATTCCTTCTCTTTGAGATTAGCCCAGATATTACCTAAATCAGTATTTGCTCTTTTAAATGTTTGAGCATTATCCGTATATATTACCGATGGTATTCCCCTTCGCGAGATTATTCTTCTCAGGGCCATAATAAATTCATCCGTGGTGAACGAAGGAACTAATTCTAAGTGGATCGCTTGGGTGGCAAGGCAAATATAGGATTTTTTGGTACTTTTATTGTTCCCATCTTTCACAATTAACGGTCCAGCGAAGTCTATTCCCATAATTGCAAAGGGTGGAGCTTCCCCAATTCTATCCGCTGGTAAAGGTGCCGTTGCTCTATCCGCTTGTTTAGCTAAACCTTTCCTACATTTTACGCAGTTCTTAACTGTTTTTCGCGCTAACTGTCTGCTTGCGGGACTCCGATATCTTTCTCTATATTGCGTCAGTGTGTCATTCACACCACTATGCAAAACTTGTTCGTGTCTTCTAATCATCAATAAATTCGCCAATCTAAGATTTTTGTGCAAAATAATGGGATGTTTTTCCTCGAATGCTCGAATGTCAAATCCGAACTGTCTATTCTCCCCCTACACAAATAATTCTGTCGTTTAGTATTGGGCTCAGCGAAGCTATTCTGGAGATTTTTTCAATCTCCTCCCCCTTTTCTAAAGCGTGCAATTCATCCGTATACTCCTCCGCTTGAGTGTGGTTTACCCAAGTCAATTCAGCTTCTAACATTTCTTCGGCACTAATTGGGCCTGTTCTTTTGTCCTTGCCTCGGGCAACGAACCTCATAACATAAGCCGTTATACGTAAAATTTTATTGAGGGAGTTATGTCTATCTAAATCTATTACATGTTGGATCCCAACTTTCCTTTTGATATTGATACCCAAGGTTAACTTTCACCTTTAATGTGAGACAGAATCCAAATTTGACTCCGGCATTATTTTTGGCCAATGTTCCTTATTTTTTCCTCAACAATGAGGACCTAGCCACCAAAGTTCACTCTTAATTAAATCTTGGGCTTTCATCCCCCGAGTAGGAAAGTCTGCCGGATTTTCCGTACCCGGGCAGTGACTCCATATGCCAGTTAACTTTCTTTCCAGAGAGTGATTAGAGCAGTTTGTAGAATGATGATTTTCATTCTTACAAAAAATGCAAAATACAGTACTCTCCTGATTTCCGTTTACCTTTGTCGCGAAAGTTCTTGCCGTAGCATTTTGCCTGTTTCTATCTGAAATAAACTTAAAACGAGGTTTTTCCTGCTCTTGGTAAACCGCGGGGTTACGCTTATTTTTACCCGGTTCCGATCCACCCAGAAACTCGGCCATCTCTCTACTTTCAATCTAACCACGAATGAATTATACAGGGTGTTTCTGAAAAGTCCATCACAAATTAAGGGGCGTGTTTATGGGACCAAACTGAGCGGAAAGTACCAAAGAACATGGGGTGTACAACATTTTGTTACGGAGATATGGCCTTCCAAACATTCGCCCCTAAAACAAGGAAACATCCAAAAATGAGGAGTAACACTTAAGACCGACTAACCAGCTTGTTTAAAATTACTAGACAATTTCAATAGCCTTTAATCGAACAATTGATTTCTACCTTTACTAATCAGAAGCGTATAAATGAGTAGAAGTATGCCTACGGTGGTAATGTAAAATTAATCCCAAGTGACATGATGTTTCAAGATCTTCCCAGCACCAAGTAAAATGGTTCTGATTGAAGGGACTTTTATTAGCACAGCGTAAACAACGTTATTTTCAGGAATTAGTCCAAATGTCCACGGGCGGCATTACAAAAACGAGGCAGTCTTTCGAATGATACTTGGACATGTTGGAAGATTCCTGGCTTGTTCCTGTTATCTCAAACCGTAAAAAGCTACGCAAATCTTCATCATCACGGACAACACTCTTGTACGTTAGGTATGACCTTGAGAAAACCTAAAAGGACATCTCGAATGTATTTGAAAAACCCATCTCCAATTAAGGGGCGTGTTGTTTGTTTCCAACAGAGTAAACTCGCCCAGAGAACAATTACAATGCAGAGCCACGTTTCGGCGTTAATGGCCCACAAAGGTGGTCCCAAAAACAAGAACAAACTTTAATTTGTTTCGTTCAGTAAGTGTTTCATGTGTCATAGATAAAACGCCATGATTAATGCACGAAGAAAATGAATTTATTGACAAGTTTTAACATTTAATTGCAACTAGTTACAAAAATTGTTCAAAGTGTTCACCACCCGCGTTAAGGCACACATTAGCACGTCTTACAAATGATTCCCTTACACGTTGAAAAATGCCTGGTGTTTCGCGAATTGTTTGACAGCCGTGAATTATTCGTCGACGTAGCTCTTCAACATCGGGCACTTCAGTCTGATAAACTAAGTCTTTCAGGTGGCCCCAAAGAAAGAAATCACAAGGGTTCAGATCGGGTGATCGAGCAGGCCACTCCACAGGTCCACCTCGACCTAACCACCGCAAAGGGAAGGTCGCGTTAAGATAATTTCGGACCGCGATGCTGAAATGTGGTGGTGCACCATCGTGCATGAACCACATTCTGTTTACCAAACCTAAGGGTACGTCTTCGAGTAGTTCCGGTAAATCGTCCCGTAAGAACTGCAAGTAAGCCACACCGTTTAACCTGGGCTCTAGGAAATATGGCCCAATTAAATTGTCACCCACAATACCACACCACACGTTTAAACTGAATTGTACTTGGTGACTTCTAACGCAAGTTGCGTGGGGGTTTAGCTGGGACCATTGATGTTTATTATGTAAGTTAATAATACCATCCCGTGAAAAGTTAGCTTCGTCAGTAACCAACAAATCCCGTGGGAAATCGATATCGTTTACTTTAGCCAGAAACCACTGACAAAACGCCGTGCGTCGTGGGTAGTCCGCTGGATTCAAACCTTGAACTTTTTGAACATGGAAAGGATGAAACCGGTGGCTTCTGAGGATTTTCCACACGAGCGTGTGGTTTACGCCTAATCGGCGACCAACTTGGCGGGTACTTGATTCAGGCTCGTCCTCGAAAATGGTGAGAACTTCGTCTTCTACGGCCTCTGGGATGGCTCTCGCTCTAGGTTGAGGTCCAGCCGGTTGGATTCGTCCATCTTGCCTCAAACGTCTGTCCACAGCCTCGAACGTCAGTCGATTTGGTAGTCGCCTCTGCGGAAATCTTTCCTGATACAAGCGTACAGCTGCAGCGGCATTCCCCTCGGCTAGTCCATACATTAGGTGCATATCCGCATATTCGGCATTTGTGAAGAAAGGCATTGTAACAGACTTCGTTGAATTATGAGTTTAATAAAACAAACACATGTACGTGAAACCTCTTTTATTCCTTTCTTAAAAAACATAGTGCTCTGTTTTAGTGCTCTGTTTTTTAAGAATAGGCGAAGTTCTCACTATTTTCGAGGACGATCCAAAAACAAGCAGCCGCCAATTGGTTTGCTGATTAAGAAAAAACCACACGCAACTTGCGTTAGAATTCACAAAGTACAATTCAGCTTAAACGTGTGGTGTAGTATTGTGGGTGACAATTTAATTGGGCCATATTTCCTAGAGCCCAGGTTAAACGGTGTGGCTTACTTGTAGTTCTTACGGGACGATTTACCAGAACTACTCGAAGACGTACCCTTAGGTTTAATAAACAGAATGTGGTTCATGCACGATGGTGCACCACCACATTTCAGCATCGCGGTCCGAAAACTTGTCAATAACATTTTCTTTGTGCATTAATCATGGCGTTTTATCTATGACACATGAAACACTTACTGAACGAAACAAATTAAAGTTTGTTCTTTTGTTTGGGACCACCTTTGTGGGCCATTAACGCCGAAACGTGGCTCTGCATTGTAATTGTTCTCTGGGCGAGTTTACTCTGTTGGAAACAAACAACACGCCCCTTAATTGGAGATGGGTTTTTCAAATACATTCGAGATGTCCTTTTAGGTTTTCTCAAGGTCATACCTAACGTACAAGAGTGTTGTCCGTGATGATGAAGATTTGCGTAGCTTTTTACGGTTTGAGATAACAGGAACAAGCCAGGGATCTTCCAACATGTCCAAGTATCATTCGAAAGACTGCCTCGTTTTTGTAATGCCGCCCGTGGACATTTGGACTAATTCCTGAAAATAACGTTGTTTACGCTGTGCTAATAAAAGTCCCTTCAATCAGAACCATTTTACTTGGTGCTGGGAAGATCTTGAAACATCATGTCACTTGGGATTAATTTTACATTACCACCGTAGGCATACTTCTACTCATTTATACGCTTCTGATTAGTAAAGGTAGAAATCAATTGTTCGATTAAAGGCTATTGAAATTGTCTAGTAATTTTAAACAAGCTGGTTAGTCGGTCTTAAGTGTTACTCCTCATTTTTGGATATTTCCTTGTTTTAGGGGCGAATGTTTGGAAGGCCATATCTCCGTAACAAAATGTTGTACACCCCATGTTCTTTGGTACTTTCCGCTCAGTTTGGTCCCATAAACACGCCCCTTAATTTGTGATGGACTTTTCAGAAACACCCTGTATTAATTCCTGTATTTCCCAGTCCCCGTTAACACCCGAGGGTTTCCGTCGTTTGATGCAAAAATCTGTTCTAATCTCAACAGGTAGGCTTTTTAAAATTTCTGGACAAACAATAGTCGCCTTATCTTTAACATTAAATCATAATACTTCGAGGCTTCGTAAACTAATCTCGCAAGTGTCTAATAAATTTCGTAATGCTTTGAGGTCTTTTGAATCAGTTACCGGCTGAAGATTCGATAGGTTTCTCATGTGAGTATTAACAGTAAATTCCGATCGCTCAAATCGTCCCTTTAAGAATCTAACCGCTTCATCATATGAGGCGTCAGTTTCGGTTAAGCCGTCTACTGTATTAAACGCCTCACCCTCAAGATACGACGTTAAGTAAATTAACTTTTCTACCTTTGTCAGTCTTTGATTGGAGTCTATTGTCGCCGAGAAACGTCTCCAAAAACTGTTCCACTTTTCAAAGGTTCCGTCGAATTGTGGAATAGTTAGATGTGGGAGCTTTACTTCCGATTGTTGAAAGTTGGTCGCTCCTACGTTCGGCGTTCCTGATGATGAAGAACTAATGATGGTTGTGGAGCCTCCGTAAGACGATCCTGACGCTCCGACTGTAGCTTTTTTGGTTCTTCTAGCTACGGCTGATTTGAGTGATTGTAGTTTTTCTTTGCACACGATTGCGTCCGAAGTTTCTTTTTCCATTTCTGCGTCATCTTCTATCAACGCCTCTATTTTGGCGTCTATTTGGATAAGTTCTTCTTCCTTTTGAGAAAGAGAATCCAAAGCATCTTCCAGCTTTTCCAATTCCGGTTCTGGTTCAGCCAACAAAGCTTCTACCTGCTTCTCTTTCCTGGTGGCGACATTGCCTGGAGGCGCCGGACCAGCTGAGATACTTCAACACAGGGGGTGGATCGGCGAGTTGAAGATTATAAAAGGACGAAAGAAAAGTCTCTAGATAAACCAGTTTCCTTTGCTTAGTATTAGAAGTTCATAACTAGAAGGAGGGTTCTTTGATTGGCCGTAACGTTTTTCGTATTCTACAGGCCCGGTAGGCCCTTGTAGATATGACTTGATACTCTTTTGTAACGTTAAAGCAAAATTCACATGCTTTTACCAATTTTCCTGTGGAGATTAACATGGGGTTTTTCGTGATATTTCACCACCTCTAACTGAAAAACTAGAGCGAAGTTACTTTTTGGAATACTCTTAATTTAACAATTAAGTATTCAGGGTTTGCTTCCGGCTAGTTTAATCAGAAAAAAATTAAGTCTCAGTATGTTAATTTTAGTTAATTACGGAAGTACGGCTCTTCAGTTAAACGTCAGGTTAACCTGTTAGCGCGATGATACCCATTTATTTAATTTTCAACCAGATTGAGAACAAGGGAGGGCCTAACTTTGTGCCTGATAACAAGTTAAGTTTTTTTTCATTAGAGAGAAATGAGCCAGGTTGCAAAGATTCCGCGGGCTCGTCTATGCGTACAGGAATAGATCTCAGAATAAATACAGAATGGAATATTAACATATATGGACTATTATTATTTTTTTTATTCCTGATTAGGTTCCAAAGCATTCCCGCAAGAACTGCCTCTTGGGGGGGGGTATCTTCTGGAGGACGTCCTGGCATAGAAGGGTCGTTTTGAGGACACGGTTGAGAAGCAAGGTGAATAGGGAGATAATTTCCTCAAAGGCGGGTGGGGAAGGTTTGGAAAGAACCAATGCGGTTTCGTATAACATGCTGAGGTCGTCGGTTGATTGTTGAGGCGGTTGGGGTCCGGCGGAGGGCCATGGCGCGTGAGGAGTAGCGGTGCGGCTGTGAAGAGCGGCGATGCCTGGCGGAAGAGGGGGGAAGATGGTGAGTGTCGGTTGCGGGGCGGATGTGATTTTCGGTGGGCTTGGACAGCGTCATAACGGGAGAGATTGTGTCGGTCCTGGAGACGGAGGATGTGGATTTCGGTCTGGTGGTGAGGGCACTTGGCGGCTGTGGCAATATGGTCAAGGGCACCGCAGTTAGCGCACTGCGTCGGGCCCTTACAATCCTGAGCATCCGCGTGGCTGGCAGCACACGTGACACAGTGGAAAGGGCTCTTGCAGTACTTGAGAGGATGTCCAAATCGGCGGCAGTTTTTGCATTGGAGCGGTTGGCGTTCATACGGGGAGAATTTGTAGTTGTGGTAGTACATTCGGATTTCGGAAGGAACCTCTGCTGGTCCAAAGTTGATCAAGTAGGTGGTGGTGGCCCGTAAGCGGTACATTTGAGTGCAGGGATTGTCTTGTCTTTTTAGGGCATCGCCAATAAGGGCTTCATCGAGATTATCCGGGACCCGATATATAACCCCCCTATTTCCAGGTTCTTGGTGTTGTCCAGGGTAGGAAACCGAAAAGCCGATACCGGCGAGTTGAACCGGTTGAGGAGGAGATCATGTTGTGTCTTCGAAACGGGCACCACCAGTAGAGCGCCTCCTTTCAAGACCCGGATGTCTTTCACTTCGCCGACGGTTTCGTCGAATCGCTGACATAGGTAAATAAAGTTGACATCATGAAAGGTGCGTACTTGGATGCCTTGTGTATCCACAGCAATTGGCCCTTCGCGGGTAACGGCGGGTTGGAAGATCAGTGGTTTGACCTGAGCGGAGTATACCGAAGTTTCTAAGACGACGGTGCCAGAGGGGGAATCATCGTCGGTTATGGGAGAGGCCGAGACTTCGTATTTTTTTTCCGCTTTCTGGGCATAAGGGTGTAAGGGAGGAGGTGGGAAAAGAAAGAGCTAGAGGAGCGTGGTTGTTAACACCAATTAAGCGGAGTGCAAGAGGAGTGACCGAACGTCTCGCTGTCAAAAACCGAATGTCTAACAAGTTAAGTTGACATTTTCAGTTTTCTTCATTCTGTGGAAGTTGAACCTATAGCGCGAGCAGCCTGCGTCCGCGAGTCGCGTGATAAAGGAGGCTATGATCTTAAGAAGATACAGGCTCCATGGTTGAACTTGTTTTTGAGCAGTCTCGACGCTTGTTAAGTATTTTGCCGAGCTTGAACAACTTTATTTGGATTTTCTAACTAACTATAAGGTGAGGCTCGGAGTCGCACGGACTCCACAGAGTCCATGAGCGCGAATCGAGTGCATAGACATTAGAATACTATAATAACCTAGACACACTTATCAGAAGAGAAACACGCCCTTTTTGGATGCCGATTTTACGCTATTTACCCATTTTATATGCTATGGGGAAAAACAAGACGTTGGCCACCTAGTGGCGGACGGAGAAACTAAAAATCAAAATAATTCCTAAAAGGCGGTAAATTCATGTTGCATTTTCTGTATTTTTAAAAGAGAAGGCATAAAAATAGACAAATTATATTCAGAAAGTAAGGTTTTATTAAGATATAAAAGCATTTGCTATTTATTTATGTTGCATCTTCTGTATTTTTAAAAGATAAGGCATAAAAATAGACAATTTATATTAAGAAAGTTGGTTTTATTAAGGTATAAAAGCATTTGCTATTTATTTATGTAAATTTAAATTAAATAAAATTTTTTGGTTTATACCTTCACCCTTTAGAGGGGGATGGGGGGATTGATGACGTCACGTGATGGTGTTGGGGGGGAGGTGGGGGGAATTGATGACGTCACGTGATGTTGTTGGCGGGAAATTTGAATTGTTGAGCCACCTGGTGGTGGTTCTCTTGATGACGTCACGGCTAATTTTTTTTATGACGTCACTTGGATGATACCTGTAGGGATAGGCTTATGCTATTGTAGGCTTATGCTATATTAGATCCTGAAAAACATAGGCTTATGCTAGGTTATTCTAGGCTTATTATTATTACGAATCGAATTTTAGTCAAAAACTTTTAATGAACACAATCAATTCCAATTAATTCGCGAATGTACGCGTCGTTATTTAAGCAAATGTAGAATAAATTATATAATTGTAGCTTACGCGTCAAGTTTTTGTCACGAACCAAGTTACAAAAATCTTCGAAAATGCTCGAAGGAACTATACACGCTGCTAGGAAATTTTTTACACGGTCGTAATCATTGTGAGACATAGTACCACGACTTACATAATATTTTTGATATATATCATTCATGCGTTTTACAATAGCTTCGTACATGCATTTAATAACTTCGGCTTGATCATTTAAAAGCTTGAAGTGAAATCTCATAAAACTAAATTTCTCGTTCAGTTTCCCTGCTTCGGCCTTTGTTAGAGTGAATACGCTACCATACTCAAATACTATACTCCCCTCCATAACGGTTATTTTTATTTTCAAGTTCAAGTAACGATAATTACCCCAGTCGCCAGTTTCCATAGCTGAATAGACCTCCGTCCACTCCTCCATAAATTCCTTCAAAACGTCTTCCGAGATGGTGAGAATTGTTCCGTCCTTTTTTGTCAAAAGTAGGCTTGGCTCGTAACCATTGACCCCAAACACCGCCGAGCATTCAGCCCCAAGTCTAACACGGGCGTTCACGCGGTAATCTCTAATCTTGGTGGGCATTCTTACGACAGGTCTTTACGGCTTAAAAGCTGAGGACTGAATGATCTTTATTGCGATGTTTTCTAGAGTGCGGGGTTGATAATTAGCCTGAGGGTATATTGACTGGTGCTTTTCTTTTTTTATTGCCCTTTATTGGCCAAATGGTTTAGGACCTTAAAAGGGGGCGTGGCTAAACCAGTTGTATTGTTATCAATGGAATCTGTATTTAGAGTGATTTATGACTCACACAAACGTGTTAAGACATTCCATCGGCTTTTTATTTATACGTAATATTTATACGTAACATCGTTCAGACTGGTCTATGGCCATAAAAAGGGACAGAACTTGAACAAAAGAATTTATCCCCATCCGTTTTTATTTTTACTATAAAGACGTGTTTTAATGGGTTTAGGGGGCATGGTCGAATCAGTTGTATTGTTATGAATGGAATCTATTTTCGGATTTATTGCTTTGTTAGCTGGTGACTCTTCCTACCACGAAACATTTAATTGTTTCTAGGTGTTTGCCCCGAAGGCATTATCCTGACAAGTCTCAACATGTTATGTCTTTGTCGCGTTACCCGAAATTAAAGTAATATTTTTAAAATACCAAAATGCAAATTCAACTAGAAATACAGTTACGAGGATGAAAGTAACGGCCACTATTTTCCCTGGCTTTCAAAGAGCTTCGCGAATTAACGTCTGCTTAGTAACAGCGTCCATTTTAATCTATCCTTTCATCCCCTTATTTGGGGTATAAATAGCGTCTGATTTGGTACGGACCTCATTAGATTGTTAGACACCGCCAGGATAAGATGAATCGAGAAATTACCCGTCTAGAAACGTTTGGTGCATTTGCGAGTACGTTTGTAAAACCGTCAGAACTAGCCCGTCATGGGTTTTACTATTTAAGTTCGGGAACCGACGCTGTTAAATGCCATTTTTGTGACTTAACGCTACGAGGGTGGGAACCGACGCTGTTAAATGCCATTTTTGTGACTTAACGCTACGAGGGTGGGAACCTAACGACAGTGTTTTCGAAGAGCATCAGAAATTCAAGGCAGACTGTCCATTACTTCAAGGATTACCAACAAATATCATGCCTATATTCATCCAAAACCCATTGACTAAAGACATGCCACCAAATAGAAAGTACAGAGATGTCCCTCCAGAAGAGTGGGAGAAAGAAAAGTCATTCCGCCAACTCAACCCATACCAACAACACTTACTCCGAATGACGATATTGTACTAAGAATTAAACGCGTTAATCTCGAGAAAGCTATAATTGAAATGTTTATTCAAGAACTTTTGCGACAGGAAAGTTAGATCCTATTATTGTAATATATTCCATACCTTATTACGTTTCTAAATTATAAAACGTTTTAGAACTAATCAAAAACTTGAAATGTAACTCGAAATAAATATATTTTTTTCCTTAATTTGTTCTTTGTAATACTATTATACCTACTACAGTCTTGACAAAACCTTTTCAGGGGTGATAGTGTAGGGTGTTACCTTGCTTTTATCAACACACTTCGTGTTAAAAGTAAAACGTTTTTGAACATTTACATTGCATTGTACCCACACGAAACGCGTCATTTAAAATTTCTAAAATCCCATAGGAATACACGTGAAATTGAATAGACCATCGGAACGAAACAGTCGTATACATTACATTTTATCAACACGAAACGCGCCATTTGAAAAAAAAACATTTCAAATGTTTAAAGCGTTGAAATAAATTCTAACTAAATTATTCCAATCATTCCTATTTTCAGTCTTGCCAATTCCTCAAAATCATTTATGGCTTTAGGGAGGGGGTGAATGACCTCGGGTCCCCGAGATGCATTGGAATTTATTTTTCTTTAATTGGGCCACCCCACCAGTTGGTTTATGACCTTGAAAAGGGGGCTGAACTTGAACAAAAGAATTTATTTTGTCAATTCTTTAATTGGACCCCACACCAGGTGGTTTAGGGCCTTAAAAGGGGGCGTGGTCGAACCAGTTGTATTGTTAACAATGGAATTTATATTTAGAGTGTGGAATTTATATTTAGAGTGTTTTATGACTAGCCCAAACGTGTTAAGACATGTTTATGACATTGAGGGGATCTATTTTTTTCTAATTGTATCACGAAAGTATAAAAGGGCGGATCACTCTAGGCTACTCATCAGTTTACTTCTGACCGCTGTTGATGCAAGCCCAAGAAATCTTCTGCTCCCAAACAAAACTTGTGAGTTATTCCGTGCCCATATCTTAGTGCTTTAGTATTTTTAACTGTTCGTATTGGTATTTGACTCTTAGTTTTTTACAAGTGTTTTAGTATTTTAACTTAGTTTTCACAAGTGTTTTAGTATTTTAACTTAGTTTTCACAAGTGTTTTAGTATTTTTATAAGTATTTTCAATTTTTTACAAGTACTTTCAATTTAGTTTTTATAAGTACTTTCATTTAGTTTTATAAGTACTTTCAATTTAGTTTTATAAGTACTTTCAATTTAGTTTTTATAAGTACTTTCAATTTAGTTTTTATAAGTACTTTCAATTTAGTTTTTATAAGTACTTACAATTTAGTTTTTATAAGTACTTTCAATTTAGTTTTTATAAGTACTTTCAATTTAGTTTTTATAAGTACTTTCAATTTAGTTTTTATAAGTACTTTCAATTTAGTTTTATAAGTACTTTCAATTTAGTTTTTATAAGTACTTTCAATTTAGTTTTTATAAGTACTTTCAATTTAGTTTTTATAAGTACTTTCAATTTAGTTTTTATAAGTACTTTCCATTTAGTTTTTATAAGTACTTTCATTTAGTTTTTATAAGTACTTTCAATTTAGTTTTTATAAGTACTTTCAATTTAGTTTTTATAAGTACTTTCAATTTAGTTTTTATAAGTACTTTCAATTTAGTTTTTATAAGTACTCTCAATTTAGTTTTTATAAGTACTCTCAATTTAGTTTTTATAAGTACTCTCAATTTAGTTTTTATAAGTACTCTCATTTAGTTTTTATAAGTACTTTACTGTTTTAGTATTTTAGTATATTTTTGTGTTTTAGTATTATTATTTAGGCCTATTCAGATTTATTATTAGTATTTTGTGGTATTTGTATTTTAAATTATGGCAATGGCCAACTCTAATGTAGAAATTGAACTCCCTATTGAAGATGATAGTTTTTTAGTCGACTTTCCAGACTCGTTAGAAATAGCCTTTTTAAATGCTGATGACACGTTCTTGGCAAACTATTCAACACCCCCGTCAATGTTTAACATTACCCCGCAGTCTAGGGCCAACAATAGCCCACTTCCTCCTTTGTCCCCTCTGGAAGAGGCGTTTCAAAACGACGATGTTTCTTTCTTAGACGGTTATTGTACTCCCCCCGTATCTCCATCTCAACATGAGTGAATGGATGAAGGGGAAGGACAGGTAGGGGTGGGGTTCTTACTCCTCCACCTCCACCCCATCACCGCTAGTTGCACCACCAGGTGTAAACGTGATTTCTAGCGGGGTAGTGTCCTTCCCCAATTATAATCTTGATGGATGGGAAATGGAAGTACAGTTTAACAACATCGTCGAATCTGTATCAGCGACTTCCTAGAATACGTTTTGGACGATTGTTTACCCGATGACATGATTGCAATTTCGATGACAAGCATTAATAATCCAGGCATTCAAACCGCAGACTTTAGTTTTAGAAGAAGGGATCAAATAGATATTGGATTCATACTAGAAGTAGTGGCTGATAAAGCCTATAATTCTGAAGGAGGATCCAAGTTTTTTCTCGGTCCTATAGGAAAAACCATACAGCGTGTGAGATTGCCCCAAGGCGCCTACCGATGCAAGGCTATTGGAATCTGTAGCTTCGAGACTTTTGCCAGGGAGAAGAAATGCATTATACAAATTAAAAATAACAATCAGCTATGCCTCCCACGTGCTCTAATTTTGGCTAAAATACACAGGGATCATACAATGCATCCCCTTGACAAAAGCCTCGAGGCAGATTTCAAAGCCCTATGTCGCCCTGATATTAGGAAAAAGGCAGGAGAGAGGCTTAGGAAGATGGCGGAGGAATTAGCCGTCGCAGCGGAAATACCATACCAATCGTACTTGGCTGATTACCAGGTCATAGTATTTACAGTTAGAGCAAACGTCCCCTACCGTATTTTCGGGGAACCAGATTTTATTCCCGGTGCCGATGGTAATCCAAAGCCGCGGCTATACCTTTTTAAAGGAATAGTGAACTGATTTAAAAATTATCTCAAATCTAAAGAAAAGCTTTTTTTGAGAGTTTAAACTCTTCTGATTCCAAAAATGTGCTTAATAAATATTTAAATATGAGGGAAAACACAGAAAAAACACTTCGAAAACTTGAAATTTGGGGGCAAAAGCAAATTTGCGAAGAAGATACTTGGCGGGTTTTTCTCCTTGCTACGTCATTCACGGCATCTCGCGGAAAAGCCAAGCGCGAGCGCCCGAGACTTCCGAGCCTACTAATGCCGCGCGAATCTGAATAAAATAGGCTTAACGCGGCGCTGAGACACTAACAGGCGTCACGTGAGCAACATCTAGAGTGAAAATTTCTCCCTTACTACGTCATCAAACGAGACAAAATTTAACTAGGCCTTTTCCAAACGCAAAACTTTGATTGCAATTTTATAAATTTCTATGAAACCAAATACAAAAGTAAACCTATCATAATAAACTAGATTTTTCAAGGATTTTTTTCGTATTTAAGATTGTGGATGAGGAAAATTATGGCACTAACTCTTTAACTATCAAAATCATTTGACGTCATCACCAAACCTAGCCCTCTCTTCCATTTTCATTATTTCTGCGATAGGTGCCTGGAAGGCTATAACCATTTAAACTTGCACGCCTCTAACAAGTATTGTTATTCCTGTCAAAGGGCCGAAGATTGCGAGGGGGGTGAAATTAGATGCGGTACTTGTCATCGCGACTTTAGGGGGCAAGAATGCTTTGACGCCCATAAGGCTAGTGGAAGCAAAACCCTATCAGTCTGTCAAAGGGTTTTTAATTGCCCCCGTTGCGCAAAAACAATAGATATGGGGAAACGCAAGTCACCTCACAACTGCGGGGAAGTCTATTGCGTCATCTGTAATAAATTCAACCCACACCCCCACTATTGTTTCATGCAGGTTACCGACTCTAAAGCCCACCCTGCGGCTAAAAAAGCTAAGACCCATCCTTCGGTTACTATCTTTTATGATCTCGAATGTGTTCAAAATACCCCAGACCCTTCAAACCCTAATGCTTTCCTACACACTCCTATCTTATGTATTTCTCAAAAAATCTGTGATCAATGCATTCTCGAGAAATCTGATCAATTTACTTGCGCCACCTGCGGCCCTCGAGAACGGGTGTTTCTCGGGAATGATCCTGTTCTGGATTTTTTAAATTATCTTCAAGAATTCCACAATTCTCCCAAAATAACGGTTATAGCCCATAATGCGAAGGGCTACGATTTACAATTTCTGTACAAAGCCATGTTAGCCATCAAAGCATGGCGCCCTCAAGTGATAATGACGGGAACGAAGATTATGCAAATTCGATATGAGAATTTGACATTTATAGATAGTTTAAATTTCATCCCATCCCCCTTATCTAGCTTTGTATCCACTTTTGGCTTAGACCCTAATTTAAATAAGGGACATTTCCCCCACTTGCTCTTCAACTTTGTTCCCGACCACGTGTTTGATCCAAAAGATCCTACGCGTACAAATTATGTCTTGAGGGAAAGCATGCCTCTTTTAGAATCTTACGCGCCAGACAGGCTAACCGAAAAACAACGTTCGGTTTTAATTTCTTGGTACAACGAACAAGTTGAAGCCAAAAAAGGTTTCAACTATGTTGAAGAATTGATCCATTATTGCCGTTTGGACGTTAGGATTTTAAGAGAGGGGTGCTTAAAGTACAGGGAATTTTTGAGAAGATTGCGGACGTTAACCCTTTTACCACTGCCGTGACAATTGCCGGGCTTTGCAACGCCGTTTTCAGGAAGGACCACCTAGCGCCAAATTCAATTGGAATTGTTCCACCTCACGGCTATAGAATGAAAGACCCTCAGTCTAAAGTAGCCATCGAGTGGTTGAGGTGGGAAGCCCATAAGCGCGGGGTCATTATTAAGTCGGCTTTTAACGGTTCCGAACCTAAAATTTTGAACATTAAAGTCGACGGGCTTCTAGTAGACGATCTTGGCGCAGATCAAAAGGTCGTCTACCAATTTCAAGGTTGTTTTTGGCACGGGTGTAGAACCTGTTTCCCGGTAAACAGAGACCTGGTTTTGCACGGTGACGTCACCCAAACTTTACACTCCCGCTATACTGATACTTTGAACTGTAATAAGAGGCTTAGGGAGCTGGGGTATAAGGTAATCGAAATGTGGGAATGCGTATTCCACAAATTGAGGGAGCAAAAGCCCGAAATTAACACCTTTCTATCTTCCATTCATGTCCAAATCGACGCGTGGGAACCGCTTAATCCCCGTAACGCATTTTTCGGGGGACGTACTTCCGCTCTTTGTCTTCATCACAAGGTTAAGCCGGGAGAGGAGATTCGATATGTCGACGTCACTAGTCTATATCCATGGTGTAACAAATACGGTAAACTACCTTACGGCCACCCTACGATCTTGACAGACAACTTCCCACCCATTAACGAGATTGAAGGTTTTATTAAACTGGATATCCTGCCCCCTCGTAACCTCTTCCACCCCGTTTTACCCCAAAAGATCGGGGGGAAATTGTGCTTTGCCCTGTGTCAGCTGTGCGCTGAAAACAAATATCAAGGGGATTGCACACATTCCGACGAGGAAAGAGTTATTAGGGGGACGTTTGTGGCGGACGAAGTCCATTTAGCGGTTAGAAAGGGTTACGTGGTTGTTAAAATCCACGAAGCCTGGTCGTACAAAATATCTCAGTACGACCCCTTAACTAAATCAGGCGGGCTTTTTAACAATTACGTCAACTGCTTTCTGAAGCTAAAACAGGAAAGTAGCGGCTGGCCTTCTGACGTAGTAACCCAAGCGCAGAAAGATCAATACGTAGCCGAGTACTACGAAAAGGAAGGGGTAAAACTTGATCCTAGCTGTATCGAGAAGAACGCTGGCAAGCGTACCATCGCCAAACTGTGTTTGAATTCGTTTTGGGGCAAATTTGGTGAGAGGACTCGGCTTGACAAGGTTGAAGTCTTCGATGATCCACAGAAGTTCTTTAACTTGTTCTATGACCCAGCAATTGAGGTCAAGACGTTGATACCAGTTAGCGACGACATTTGCGTTGCTAAGTGGTGTTATATCAACGAGATTGACCCAATTAATAAAAATGTCAGTGTTCCGATCGCAGCGTACACCACTGCCATGGCTAGGATTAAGCTTTATTCCTACTTAGAACGCTTGGGTGAGTCTGTTTTATATACAGACACTGATTCGATACTGTACGTTTACACACCAGGGGGCGTCGAAATCGAAACTGGGAATTTCCTCGGTGAAATGACCAATGAGCTTGAAAAGTACGGACCCCAGGCCTACATCGAAGAATATGCGAGTGGTGGATGTAAGAACTACGCATACCGAGTTGTGAACCCTGATACTGGATCGACAGCCGTCGAGATGAAGGTTAAGGGGTTCCGACTTAACCATACCACCAAAGATTTGGTTAACATGGATAGGTTAATGGGGCTTATAGGCATTTACGAACCGCCGGCGGAACCAATCCAAGTACCAATCCCCAAGCAAATACGCCGAAAGGCTGATCACACTGTTATAAGTGTCGACCAGTCCAAGGTTTATAGAACTGTGGTGGATAAGGTAAGGTTAATTGAAGATTTCCGCACGCTACCTTACGGTTACCGAGTTTGAGCACATTCGACAGTATCTATTTCTGTGAGGGGTCTCTTCTTTTTTATTTATTTATTTATCTAGTCAGTCCCGGTGATATTTATTTATGTATTTATTTATCTAGTCAGCATGTATTTAGTCATTATATAAAGTCTAGTCATTGTTTTTGATCAATATTGTCAATTAGTCATTTTCGTCTCGGTGAAATGTCCTGTGATTAACTAATTTTTTCGTCAATGCTTCCTTAAATATCCCATGTATTTTCGAAATTGCAATTGTTCATTTTCGTGTCGATCTCATCTATATATACAAACACTTTACAATCTTTATCTCATTCGTTCGTTGAAAGTCAAAGGGTAAGGTCATGTATCCTTTCTACCATCCTTTTAACATGGTGATAGCAGGCCCGTCTCAAAGCGGGAAAACTCAATTAGTTTTAAAAATATTAGAGAACAGGGAAGCCATGTTTTCCCCTAATATAAGCGAAATACATTGGTTCTACGGTGAATGGCAACCTTTTTTCGAAAGTTTGAGAAAATTTGTGGTTTTCAAACAAGGTATGCCAGATTTATCAGAATATACAGGCGGTAAGCCTTGCCTTTTAATCATCGATGACTTGATGACCGAGAACAAAGGAGAAGTTGGGTCTCGCATCATCGCAACTTGAGTGTAATTTATATCGTCCAAAACGTATTCCATCGATCCAAAGACTCTAGAGATGTTTCTTTGAACGCTCATTATCTTATTCTTATGAAATCTCCTAGAGACAAATTGCAAAGTTCCATAATAGCTAGACAAATGTTTGCAGATAAATGGCGTTTCGCTGTCGACGCCTACCGTGACGCTACTAGTTTACCTTTCGGATATTAAGTACTCGATCTACACCAAAGATGCCCCGAGAATCATAGACTTAGGACTGGAATATTTCCCGACAACCCTTGCGAAGTTTACATTCCCAAATAATTTTAATAATAGACGGGTGTTTAGCCATCTCTTCATTTAGTCACTATGCCTTATGCCGTTCGGTCGCAAAGAAATTTGCTCTCCGTTATTGCCAAATCCCCTCGAAAACAACGTAGGATCTTATTACGTAACGCCAAGAAACCCTTAATTGACGCAATCGCAGAGTGTGTTGAAAATACTTTACACGGTAACGTTAAATTAAATAAAAGTCAAAAAGCTAGATTAGCTAGGCATTCAGCAAAACTTAGAAAAATTGCTAATAAGAGAATATCTTGGAAAAAAAACGTAATATACTAGTTCAGGAGGGCGGTAGTTTCTTTTCTTTCCTTTTCCCTCTCGTTTCCTCTATCATCGGCGCCATAACAGGAGGTAGTCAGTAAAAAATGCAGTACGCTCAGAAAATGGTCCTTGTCCCTAGCTCTACCTTTAAAAGCGACAACTTTCCACACCCCCAACAACAGGTAGTTTCGGAATTGGACAATGAAATGAATGTTATTTTAGCTCGTAAAGATTTAGACGAAGCTTCAAAATGGCGCTTATACGAACAGACTCTACAAAGATATAATAATTTACATATTATCGCTAGGCAACCTATACCCACGGTCCCCCAACCGACATCCAACTATTATAACTTGGCTTGGTTAGACGATATCCCCCTTAAATATATAGGGCATGTACAAAGTATCGTTGATCAGATGTCCACTACCCCTGAAAAGCTTAGGTGGACAGATAGTGGGGAAATTATAGTTAATGATGCAATAATACCTGGCTCGAATATTAGAGATATAGCTTTAGAATTTGTCAAGCCTTCCTCTAGCAAAGACCCAAAACCTAGAGGTTTTTACGCATTTACAAACCTACTTTCTATTTTTCCCCTCTAGCCTCGTATACAATACCCCAACAAATTAAAATCAAAAGAACTAGAGCTCCCAAAGTTAGTGTCAAGAAATGGGCAGAGTACGTAAAATCTCCAAAATTTTAGAAGGTATCTACTTTTACCCTTCCCACCCCTCCAGTTTCGGGGGTGCTGAAAAATAATATTTCGCAGTAAAATTAAAGGGGATTAGTAAGAAACAAGTACTGGATTGGTTAAAGGGAAAAGACGCGTAAACTTTACATAAGAGAGTTTTTAGAAAGTTTAAAAGAAACAAGGTGGTTGTAACTAACATAGGGGATCAATATCAGGCGGATTTGAACGACATGCGTTCTTTGAGTCAGTACAACGACGGGTACAAATACATATTAACCGTAATAGATTGCTTTAGCAGAAGAGGTTGGGCCGTAACTTTAAAATCAAAAAGCGGTGTTGAAACGGTTGAGGCTTTTAAGTCTGTCTTTAGTGAAAGGGTTCCTAGGAAGCTACAGACGGATAAAGGTACCGAGTTTAGAAATTCCCAATTACAAGGATACTTGAAGGAGAAAGGGGTTATATTTTTTACAACTGAGAATGACGATATAAAAGCGTGTATGGTGGAAAGATTAAATCAAACTTTAAAGTCACGCATGTACAGGTATTTTACAGAAAAGAATACCAATAGATATATAGATGTTCTAGATGACCTGGTAAATGCTTACAATAACTCGGTGCATTCCGCGATAAAAATGAATCCTTTGGAAGTTACTGGCACCAATGTCCTTCAGGTTTTTAAAAATGTATACGAAAAGTACTTTAGCGAAAAGAAAGTTTTCGAGAAAAAATTAAAGGTGGGCGAATACGTCCGAGTAAGTAGGAATAAGATGATTTTTGAAAAAGGGTACGAGCGAACGTACACAATAGAGGTTTTTAAAATAGTGGGAAAAATATACAGACGCCCTCCTGTATTCAAACTAGAAGATTTAAACGGGGAACCAATAAAGGGGGTGTTTTACGGGATGGAACTTCAGTCGGTAGCTAGACCCGAGACGTACAAGATCGAGAAAGTTATTCGTAAGCGGACTAGGAGAGGACAAAAGGAGCTCTTTGTAAAGTGGTTAGGCTATCCTCCTTCTATGAATAGTTGAATTCCGGCTAAAGATGCAGTCTCCCTTTTACCTAACGCTCCCCAGCAACGCTAGCATGAAAATTTATGACAACAACAAGACGTCTTCGTACACTACCAAGTTGCCCCAGGCTATAGAGCTGATCGGGGATGACTGGGAGGTTGCTCTAGTAGAAGTTTTGTACCCAATGTCCTTTTTTAACATACCCAGTGAGGAAGGTCACGTGCTATTCAACCTTTCTCCCACTTTGAAAAGGATATTAGGATTTAAAACCCCAAAAGGCCAAAGTACGTCTTTCTCTTGCCCTTCAGATAAAACCAGCCAATCGTATAGAAGCTCTGTTCCCGCTAATTTAAATTATTATGTTCCCGACCAATTGTTTATTTATTCCGATATAGTAGCTAATGAATTCATAGGCGATACGGTAGCCCCGCTACTTCGTATAGTAGGCGTAGACAGCGAAAAACCTCACCATTCCACTATAACTAAATCATTTGACTCTCCTCATTACGTTAAAGTTGCTAAACGTTACTTTGATACTATAGACATTGATATAAGGAATAGTTTAGGCCAAGCCGCGTCATTCGAGTTTGGAACGTCGACCTGTAAACTACACTTTAGACCATGCCAAAACCCCAAACATTAGAGTCTCGTTGCGAGTATAGGAGGTGTTATTTAGATCAGGTAGGGGGTGGAGGGGTGTCAAAAGTATTTGTCGGGACCCCCACCAAAAAGGTCACGGGATAGGGAGCGCCCTGAAAGGGTTATTTAGATGGGCACGCCCCTTATTAATTAGAGGTGCAAAGTATTTGGCACCTAGAGCCATTAGTACGGGACAAAAGATTCTTGGTGACGTAATGCAAGGTCAGAATGTGAAAAGTGCCGCGAAAAAGAGATTGCAGGAAACTTATGAGAACATGAAACGCCTGTCAGTTTATCACCGTCATTCAAAGCAGACGCCACGCGATATATTTAGCTCCTGAAAAAATCATGTTTTCTCTCCAAGCTCTTAAGAGTGAATTGGACATTTTTGCCCCTGTGCCGATTCAAACTAGTGTCGAACATGCTCAAGGTGTATGGGCCAAACCCTTGGCGGCCATTGGTGATAGCTCTACCCTCGAATACCTCATCTCGGGCAATGGAGATAGCTACATCGATGTAGCCCACACCATGCATTACAACAAAGTCAAAATCACCAACGAAGATGGAAGTGATCTTCCCGATGCCGCCGTGGTAGCTTTCGTAAACAACGCTGGCCATGCATTGTGGAGAACTTGCGATGTTTTCTTGAACAATACCCGAGTTTCTTCAGCCGCTCAAAACTACGCCTTCACTTCTTTTATCGAAACTGTCTCAAATTACGGACCCGCGGCCAAAAAAATCTCACCTCATGATGGCCGGATGGGAAAAGGACGAAGCCGGAAAGTTTGACGACTTTTCAAATAAAGGTTTCGTCGCCCGAATGGCTAAAACTGCTAAATCGGCCGTGATTGAATTTTTTACACCCGTGTTTAGTGACGTGTTTAATATTCCCGAATATCTCTTAAACGGGGTGGACCTTAAAGTCGTGTTTACTCGCAACAAGGACGAGTTTGCCTTAATGTGTGAAGAAACAGCCACTCTCAAAAACTGTAAAGTCAAGATACTAGACGCTGCACTCGCGGTACGTAAAGTTAAACTCAGTCCTAAAATATTGTTAGCGCATGAAGCAGCGCTTAATAACGGTACTGCCAAATATAATTTTACGCGCACCGAACTTAAAACTAAAACTATCTCTACCGGAAGTAGCACCGAGAGTTTTAACAATATATATCTAGGCCCCCAGCCTAATCGCGTCATTATTGGAATAGTATCCAACGCGGCGTTCAAGGGCAGTTACACTCTGAATCCCTTTAACTTTAAAACTTGGGATTTAAATTTTTTGTCTCTGTACCTCGATAACGAACAAATACCCTCGAAACAGTTGACTCCTGATTTCGGTAAAAATTTGTATATACAAGCTTATCAAACGTTGTTCGCGGGCACGGGTATTCATTATAAAGACGACGGTAACAATATTACTCCCAACGAGTTTGCCAACGGGTTAACTCTCTACGCTTTTGATCTGACACCGGACCTATCGGCTAGCGAAACAAACCACTGGAACCCCGTTAAGCAAGGACAATTAAGATTGGACATGGGATTCGCTAAACCTTTACCCGAAGCCGCAGTCTGCATTGTATACGCCGAATTTCAAATCATGATTCAAATCGATAAAAATAGAAACGTAATTGTAGATTATTAAAATGTCAGCAACTACCACCGTAGACTTGATTCTCGCTTTATCAGATACGCCCAACTTTTTGGGTGTTTTCGCGTCAAATAGGTTACCTAAGGTTACCAGATATCCCGCATCGTTAATTATAAATTTAGATCAGCACTATGAAAAGGGGTCTCACTGGGTATCGGTCTTCATAGACGGAGCTCGTGTAGGGTATTATTTCGATAGCTACGGTTTGCCACCATTTCTGCCTAGTATAAGAAGATTTTTATCTTTAAACTGCAGAAAATGGACTTTTGGTAAGCGACAACTTCAGAGGCTAGAAAGTAGCGTATGCGGGCAGTATAGTGCCCTCTATCTTATTCATAGAAGTAAGAAGAAAAGTACGAAAGCTTTCCTAAAAGCTTTTACCGCAAATCGAAAAATTAACGATATGAAAATTGCTAAACAGTATCAAAATCATATACGGCGACTAAAAAAGTGTAAAAGGAGCTTATTAACAAACCGTGTGGTTGCCTGGTGGTAATGCGTCCAGCTCTGTGTTGTTTCAACAACATTTGAGTTTCCATTCCAGGGTTCGACTTCCTACCAACGGCGCTTTATTAGTCCGGTATAGAAAAAAAACATCTTCAGATACGGCTTGAATCAAGTTTAAGGAGGAGGTTTTTTTAAATATTTAACTAATTTATTATTAATTTAACTTAATTATGTATGCTATTATCACGCTAATTAAATGTTTTTTGATTTAAAATCCGATTCATAATAATAATAAGCCTGGATTAACCTAGAATAAGCCTATCTTTCAGGATCTACAATAGCATAAGCCTATCCCTACAGGTATCATCCAAGTGACGTCATAAAAAAATTAGCCGTGACGTCATCAAGAAAACCACCACCAGGTGGCTCAACAATTCAAATTTCCCGCCAACAACATCACGTGACTTCATCAATTCCCCCCCATCTCCCCCCCAACACCATCACGTGACGTCATCAATTCCCCCATCTCCCCCCAACACCATCACGTGACGTCATCAATCCCCCCAATCCCCCCTAAAGGGTGAAGGTATAAACCAAAAAATTTTACCCCCCCCTGAAAGGGGGGAAAGAAGGGGGAAAATTTTTGGGTTTATACCGTCACCCCTACTCTCTGTTGAACTTAGTACCTGGTTAGTGGTATTCATATTGGATTTGTGTAATTTTTACTTGGAACAATAACTATGTGAGGCCTACCATAAACCAGAGGCAAGCCGGTTTGTGGTTATTTACTTGTTTTGCATTGGCACAGAAAGTCTAATTGAGACTTGTGAAGACCGAATAGTAAAAGTGAATATTACACACAAAAGCTGATATACGTATGTAAAATTGGTATGATAAAATAAATTAAATGATGAATTTTCATTTTCCAAATGTTAAAGAAACAATATAAAACTTGACACAATAGTTCAGATTGAAACTAATATTGAGTACCTTTATCATCTCTACTAGTATATTCTAACAATTTTTACCAATCCAGACAATTACCAAGTAGTTGTATAAACACTAGATAAAACACTTATTTTGATAAATACTCGGATAATATATGTTAAATGACTAGCTGTCATGCTGCTTCGGACAAGAACCTTTGGACTCAGTCATTTAATCACAAAGAATATTCTGATAGAGTAGTACTCATCGAGAATAATCAACTAATACTCTTTAAACAACTTTGGTATTTGGTAGGCCTAAATACTCTTAACTCATTCTTATACTAGGTTTATTGAAATGTATATATTCGGTAAAACAATCAATAAGAAAACACAACACTACTAGTAAAAATAACAAACTTTGAAGAACGTCACAATCTGGAAAATTAAGACCAGTTTATCAAGGCTAGCGATAGTGAGATTCACGCTACAGAGGACAATTAGTTAATGATGACACAATACCTTTGTTTTTTTAATTAAAAGATTTAATGAATCCAGTTGAAAAGTGTACATAACGATTGAATAAAGAGTTTAAAAATTTAACACAAAGACACATTACATCGCAATCATAACCCAATATCTCCCAATAACTTCTTTATAAATCCCAGATAATTGTCTTCCTTTAACCACGAAATTGTTGTTGCCAAGAAGTAAATACCTATAAGAATATTTTAAAAGACCAGCTTTGTTAATACTATTTGAAATGGGAATTCTGAGGGTATCGGTGTATTGGAGTAGCTCATTGATACTGATTTATCGATGTTGTCATCGGTTGATGATGTAAATAGGCTCCCAGCATGATAGTATCATCTCAACGCTTTGATAAAACGAATTGATACGATTTATTTTACTTTTTGTCAACACAAAAACCACTAAAAACATTTACAACGAAATTAATAGGGGAACTCTAAGGAAAAACCTAACTTACCAATTTACTAAGTAGTTAAGCCTTTCACAAGGGCAGTAGCCCTAACTTGAAAAGAGATGATTTTGCTTTATAATAAATTATATATTTCTCTCTCTCTTTAAGGAGAAAAACTATTAAAGTTGCTTACCATTTATTTTCTTTTATCTTGAACATTAATAATTTAATTTACTTGAAAAAGTAAATAATAATGCCCTACCGTATAATTAAACTTTTTTACTCTTGGCATTTTTCGTTCGTGACGCTGGTGCGCATGACTTAAATAAGTTAACCAATCATATTCCAGCATTAAATTAAAAAAATATATTTTAGTTACCGCCGCCGCCGCAGAGTGTCGCATGGCCTTTTTTCCCCATAATGACGTAAAATACATAAATGCTGTGACGTCAGCAACAATCGGCCTCAATTGCGGGAATTCAACAGTGACTCTATGTATCTCTATGCTCCCGACTTAAAGAAGCCTTGGAGAACGCGCGAAACGCGATTAGAAACTCCCAAACTAGGCAAAAATCGTACTACGATAAACGCCATCGCGATTATCAATTTAATGAAGGTGACTTAGTAGTTAGAAAAACCCATCACCAATCTAAAGCCGTAGAATCCTACGCGACTAAGCTAACTAAAAAGTTTGACGGTCCATTCCGTATAGCGGAGAAACTATCGCCACACACGTATAGGCTAAAAACGCTCCAAAACAAACCCCAAAAGGGAATGTACAAGGTGTCGAACCTAAAGCCATACATTGAGCGTAATGACTTGAACCTGCGAGATGACGATCTTGACAGTTCCGCAAATGAAGTTAGCATAGATGATAACCTACATGAGGCCGAAGACGACCCCGTACCAAAGGTTAAAAGAAAATTAAGACCTCGAGACCCTACCACGGGCCGAGTTAAGCGCAATTGAGCTCATGAAATAAATAGATAGAAAGAAATAATAATAATAATAATACAAATGGTAATAAAAAAATGATAATAATAAATAAACCACACGCGTATTTTATCTTTTTTGTTGTTTTGTTTTTTGTTTCTAGGCCTACTTCAGCTTAATCGATATTAAATCGTAATTTGGTGCACCTGTAAATAGTTTGATGTTGCGTAACATGTTTTATGAACTTCCTTGATTTCATTCACTTTTTGGTATTAGTTAAGACTTTTAAATTTGTCTTTTTTGGAATTATTTTTGTTTGTGGGTATCAATGGGGTTAATTCGTAAGGGTCTCACGGGACGTATCAACTTAAAACGGGGGAGAGATGTAGCGTCAAAATTGAAAATAAACCATATAGCTAGTTTATAATGTATATAAAATAGTAAAGCAAATAATGAAAGTCTATACAATCAAAGTGGTTCTGCGTCGGCTTAAGACGGCGATGGACTTCTTGGGGCCTCCGGCTGGGTGTTCTTTGGCCAGGGAATTCTCAGTACCGGACCTCCTTTTATTTATAAACCGTTTAACCAAACCTTACAATAGCACGATGCACATCTTAGTCCTACCTTAAATTCTATCTTTAAAATGTAACACTCTCCATGGTTGCCCATACAGTAGTAATGTATAAAAGTAAAAGGGGTCAAAGGGTAAAAATAATTGAACTATGGCGACAGTGAGTTGGACTTAAAGAAAAGAAAAGAAAGGTGCGAGATGTTGGCGACAATGAGTCGGACCAAAATATAAAAGAGTAAGAAGAAAGGTGCGCGACTTTATGGCGCAAGGAAACAAGGCATTGGCAGTGGTCGAAGGGTTTAAGAAGATGATCGGTGGACTGATAAGAAAATAAGTAGAGGAGAAGGCTGACCACGACCGTGGGATACACTAGTGGTGCACTGGTTATAGTAAGACTGGGGGAACGTAAAATTTTGAAAGACGAAGAAAAAGGTAAAGAGAAAAAGGGAGTTGGTCCTGAGACTTTGAATGAAACAGTCACCTTCGAGTTGACTCCGAAAAAAAAAGATATGAAGAACGAAGTCGAATAGGTCCACGAGAAAATGTCCAAGAGTTCCCCCAGTGAACTACCACTGATCATTGCCGAGCCGCGGATTGCCTTAACGCAAGAAAGTGCGGGAGGAACTATTCCGACCAGGAAAACGTAAAATACTTTTAACATTAGTAATAATGAATGGAAGTCGCACTGTAAATAAATTGACCCTTCCATGTAAATAATTAGCGTTCAATTATGAAATTTAAAATGGCATGGCAACCAAAACGCGCTAAATCAGAAGCAATCTAAATAAATATAAATAAATTAAATTAAACTTAATAATAATCCTAACCAAATCCCCTAGACAATAAACGAGCAATAAATACTTAATAAATAAATTAACCCTAAAAGATATAGATGTGTGTCTCGCTACCCGCACCCATTTCACAGGTACGCGAGGAGTTCCGGGCCAAACAGGCGTTTTATAGGGCTGGAGGCACTAAAGGTAGGTCGCCCGCCGCTATACCTGGTCCGTGCCAGTTCTGAGTTGGCTGTTAGTTGCCGACCGAAACGGTCGCGCCAGGCACGAGACCCAGCACGCCGCGCAGCTGAAATATTCCACGGGAAGGCCCCGACGCTGGTCCGGGCTCAACCAAACCGTTGCCGGTCGGTCTCGCCCAGTCCCGGTGCAGTGCCAGACCCGCTTAGGACCTCAGCCCGATCGGCCCAGTCCTCAGAGCCAATCCTTGTCCCGAAGTTACGGATCGGTTTTGCCGACTTCCCTTACCTACAGTTTTCTATCAACTAGAGGCTGTCCACCTTGGAGACTTGCTGCGGATATGGGTATGGTCCGGCACGAAAATCACTACCTCTCACTCGGATTTTCAAGGGCCGACGGGAACGCTCCGGACACCGCAAGAGGCGCGGTGCTTTACGGAAATACCATCCCTATCTCCGGGCGAGCCAATTCCAGCGAGTCGATTCCTTACAAAGAAAAGACAACTCTTCCCGGGACTCCCGTCGACGTCTCCGAGCTCGTTTGCGTTACCGCAATGTACCCCCGAAGGGAACGATCTCCGTGTCCGGGTTCGGGAATATTAACCCGATTCCCTTTCGGTCACCAGCGGGACTTGCGAATGAGAGGTCCCGCCTCGGAACGGATTTCTCCAATCCCTTAGGACCGACTGACCCATGTTCAACTGCTGTTCACATGGAACCCTTCTCCACCTCAGTCCTCAAGGTTCTCACCTGAGTATTTGCTACTACCACCAAGATCTGCACTAGAGGCGGCTCCAGGCGAGCTTACGCTCGGCACCTTCGACGGGCGCCTCTGCGCCCCTCCTACTCACCGCGGCTTAAAACACCATGGTTTATTCGGCCGCGGCGGCCGGGTATGGGGTTGACGCTGGAGCGCCATCCATTTTCAGGGCTAGTTGCTTCGGCAGGTGAGTTGTTACACACTACTTAGCGGATTCCGACTTCATGGCCACCGTCCTGCTGTCTATAGCAACCAAAACCTTTCATGGCATCTCATAAGCGTCTCGTATCGGGCCCCTTAACCCGGCGTTTGGTTCATCCCACACCGCCAGTACTGCTTACCAAAAGTGGCCCACTTGGCACTCGCATCCAAGTTGCCGTCCGGGCTTCAGTCGAGCAAACCGGACTTCTCACCCATTTAAAGTTTGAGAATAGGTTGAGGGCTTTTCGACCCCAAGGCCTCTAATCATTGGCTTTACCGGATGAGACTGCATTCTCCGAGTGTCAGCTATCCTGAGGGAAACTTCGGAGGGAACCAGCTACTAGATAGTTTGATTAGCCTTTCGCCCCTATACCCTGGTCTGACGATCGATTTGCACGTCATAATCGCTGCGGACACCGCAAGAGGCGCGGTGCTTTACGGAAATAGCATCCCTATCTCCGGGCGAGCCGATTCCAGCGAGTCGATTCCTTACAAAGAAAAGACAACTCTTCCCGGGACTCCCGTCGACGTCTCCGAGCTCGTTTGCGTTACCGCAATGTACCCCCGAAGGGGACGATCTCCGTGTCCGGGTTCGGGAATATTAACCCGATTCCCTTTCGGTCACCAGCGGGACTTGCGAATGAGAGGTCCCGCCTCGGAACGGATTTCTCCTATCCCTTAGGACCGACTGACCCATGTTCAACTGCTGTTCACATGGAACCCTTCTCCACCTCAGTCCTCAAGGTTCTCACTTGAGTATTTGCTACTACCACCAAGATCTGCACCAGAGGCGGCTCCAGGCGAGCTTACGCTCGGCACCTTCGACGCGCGCCTCTGCGCCCCTCCTACTCACCGCGGCTTAAAACACCATGGTTTATTCGGCCACAGCGCCAGTTCTGCTTACCAAAAGTGGCCCACTTGGCACTCGCATCCAAGTTGCCGTCCGGGCTTCAGTCGAGCAAACCGGACTTCTCACCCATTTAAAGTTTGAGAATAGGTTGAGGTCTTTTCGACCCCAAGGCCTCTAATCATTCGCTTTACCGGATGAGACTGCATTCTCCGAGTGCCAGCTATCCTGAGGGAAACTTCGGAGGGAACCAGCTACTAGATGGTTCGATTAGTCTTTCGCCCCTATACCCAGGTCTGACGATCGATTTGCACGTCAGAATCGCTGCGGACCTCCACCAGAGTTTTTTCTGGCTTCGTCCTGCCCAGGCATAGTTCACCATCTTTCGTGTCCCCACGTGTACGCTCTTGCACCGCCCCGTCGACGAGGCGATTGCGACGTCCCGACGTCCCCTTGGTGCGCCCACGAACGCGAGGCTCGCGGGATCCCAAGGCATTCGGCCGAACCTGTCTTCACTTTCATTTCGCCTTTGGGCCTATTCAAGACCCAATGACTCGCGCACATGTTAGACTCCTTGAACCGTGTTTCAAGACGGGTCGGGTGGGTTACCGACCTACTCGCTGCTGACCACCTGAGCATCGACGAGTGCAATGGGAAACCAGTGGAGATCGCCGGCAGCCGCTCACACAAAGGTGAAACGACAAGCCGAACGACAACACCTGTCCCGCCGCTTCGTTCCCGATAAAGGGAGTGCTCGGCGTAGCCCGTACAGGGCTAAAATCGTCCCCGGTCTGGCGAACGCTCACTCGTGAAACGAGCTGGCTAAAACACCGATAGAAACTCCACGAGGGAGAAACCAACGGCCACCTTCCGGCGCCCGCATTCAAAGACGGACAACTTTAAGTGACCAGACCGGTCACAGCGCAGTTCGAACGAAAGGAAATGCGCCAAACGGCCCGCAGCAACCGCCGGCCGTCCGAGGTCCGCACCGTTAGAGACGAACGACGCACGTGGTCACGTCCGACTGAATCCCTCCGACGATCACCTTCGAGGACCCACCCGTTTGCCTCTAAACGGTTTCACGCACTCTTGAACTCTCTCTTCAAAGTTCTTTTCAACTTTCCCTCACGGTACTTGTTCGCTATCGGTTTCGTGGTCGTATTTAGCCTTAGATGGAGTTTACCACCCACTTAGGTCTGCACTCTCACGGCGAGTCGAAGAACGAGACGAAACACGAGATTTAAACCGATCTCGATAGCCGAAAGGTAAACTTTCGCGAACCAAGAAACACGGTCACCTTAGAACCGACTAATCGTCTTCGAATGATCGAGTACGAAAAGTGTTCGCAGTGGTCAGTAATCCGACCCTCAGACAGGCGAAACCTCGCTTGGTTTGGTAACGCCCTATGATAGAGGTTATACGGATAGTGCCGGGAATTCACCGCGGAAAAAGGGTAAACTCCCGAAAATGGAATCGATCGAGCTGCCGTGGAGTAGAGTTCCGCGGCCCGAGCCCTCAATCTTCCATGCGCTCAGACACGAAAGATTCCAAACTCGAGCCGTCGGGTCCGCCGAGATTTTCTTGATTCCACCAGAGAGCGATTTCTACCCGTCGCGTCCCGTTCGACGGCAATCACGACGCGACAAAGCCAGCCAGGGACTATCGAAGGGAGCATCACGAGGGTGAATCCAAACTTCGGTCTGTACACCCGTTAATCACTCGTCGACGCCGTAAGAAAGGTTTACGGCGCCTCTCGTGTCGTGAAGGCACTGCTTTGTCGCGAACGAAATCGCATCGTCGGTAGGTCGTGAACAGATTTACCGTCGAACCCTTGGCGGTGGGGGTTTCGGGTAAAGAACGCAACGAAACGTTCTTTACGGCGACGAAACCTTTCTTCCTAAGAAGATTAAAAAAAATTTGAAAAGTTTTTTCGCCGAGTAACTCGTTTAAATAAAAACTCGTACCCATACAATGGCGCCGGTTAAACCTTTTCGGAACCGCAATTTTTCGATAATGATCCTTCCGCAGGTTCACCTACGGAAACCTTGTTACGACTTTTACTTCCTCTAAATGATCAAGTTTGGTCATCTTTCCGGTACGTCGGTGCGACACGGAAGTCGGTGCGACACGAAAGCCGCTCCGAGCACCAGTCCGAAGACCTCACTAAATCATTCAATCGGTAGTAGCGACGAGCGGTGTGTACAAAGGGCAGGGATGTAATCAACACAGTGTCGTTATGTAATTTAATTAGTCAAATAATTTCCATGTTTACATCTGCGCAGATTTTTCAAACGTAACCACGTGGGAAACGGAGGGTTATGTTGTTCACTATTTCCACAGTTCACATTGCCGTTTGTTTATTTGACTAAATTGCTATGAATTGATTAGCTATTTAATTTAATTACTGGTATTCAACTCAAAGTTGCCAAACTATAATTAGCGTGAATTTAAAGATGAAATGTACATAATTTGGATGAGAACTGGAGTAATTTAAGATTTAAACTGGACAAGCTGTTGGTATAGCCCCATGTTTTCTATTTCACACTTAAGTTAATTTAAATTATCTTTAAAGTACATTAAGAGGTGCGAAATTCGAAAGTGTAGGGTAAAATAAGATTCAAAAGCTCCACTAAAAATTGCAATTAACGTGAAGTATATATTGAAAGTCATTTAATAACCTAAATGTACACTGCCGAAACACAATCCTACGTTAATTGTCACTCAATTAAATATAATTAACGTGAAATTAAACCAAATATATTCATTTTTTGGATAAAAACTCAAATAACTTTTAATCTTATTTAAAACTTACCAAGCCATTGGTAAATCCCAATGTTTTCTATTTCACACTTAAGTTAATTTAAACTATCTTTAAAGTACATTAATTGGCGCGATATTCAAAAGTTTTGGGTAAAATAATGACTGGCAAAAATGTTAAACTTCACTAAACGTTGCAATTAGGGTAAAAAATGCCAATAAATTATACTTTTAAGCTTAATCCACTCTCCCGAACCGCGCTCAAATTAAGATTAAAACATCACAAGTTTTTCGCACAGCCACAGATGTTTCTTATTTCACTTTCAAATTAATTTAATTCATCATTAAAATACATCGAAAGCTCTTACATATTTTAGGGTAATTGCAATTAAAGTTAATATTTTATCGAAACTTGTATCCACACTAGATAAACCGTTAAATTAAACTTAATCAAGTATAATTAAATCAACCCAAAACACGAATGTTTTTGGGAAATTCATGGATACCTTATAATTAAACTAACAAATTATAATTAAAACTACACTTATCTTACACTCAGCCTCCATTTTCCTGTTTAATTCTTACACTAAAAAAATTGTCATTTAAAAGCATTTTTCCCATATTGAAAAGAGAGCCATTGAAAAGGAGCGAAACTTAAAAGTTTGGACGGGATGTTACAGTATTTGTGCCTTTTTAACAGGAGTATTGTTACAATTTTAACACTACCAGTCTTAGAAATAGCACACGTCCACTGGTCCAAAACCAGTTTATTAATTGCTTGGACCAGTTTTTTAATTGAAAAAATTATTAATTAAGTTTTTGATGGGAATTGAGGCGGGACCAGTTTAAAAATTCAAGCTTTCTTCCAATTTCCACTCTTAACTTTTCTCTTTCAAACGCAATAAACCGTATCACTCTAGAGTTTAGACCCAAATGAAGGGCTTGCCAAGTGGTACCAGGTTTTGGTAGTGGTATTAAGTTAGATTTAAAACTACGCGGCAGTCGGCAGTCTCGGCACGATTGGAATTTTGAAGTCTCGCAGAGTCAATTTAGTCAAACCTATCATTTATGGTCAAACTACCTTGAACCTTCTCGCAAGTGGGCTAGCGCCTATATATATATCAACAAAAAAACTTTACAATGGGACCAGTAGAAAGAATATTATGGTAAGAGTCACTGGTCCTAAGTACCAGTTTATTTTTTATAGACGTTAGGGGTCACTAATCCTGAGGACCAGTTTATAAGCCCACGTATTTCTAAGCCTTAACAATACAGACCTTGTATTTCTAATGGGACCGGCAATACCGCAACACTGAGCCGAAAAACCAGGATGGTAATTGGTTGGGCCTATCAGGAGAGGACATTGAAGCACCAAAAACATACCGCGGTGTCACGTGTCGAAAGTCAAAGCAACCTTCACCACTATAAACCCCATGACCCGCTCAATCTGGCAATCTTTGAAAACTCTGAGGTACTTCCGGTCCCTTTTGATATACAGGTTCTTCAGTGTAGCAGCTAAGTAGTAGAATTACAGTAGTTACTCTCGTTTCCTAGCAAAATGCCAACCTATTCAAACCAGGACAAATTGGACATGATGTTTATTTTGGGTGAAGGTCGCAGTAACGTTCAACTAAAGGCAGTGCTTTATGCCGAACTGTTTCCACACCGACAACATCCGGTGAGAAGCACCTTTTCCGACATTGGCGAGCACCTTCGTGATTTCGGTAGTGCAAGATCGTGAATGTAGAAGAGACTGTATAGTCTGTAATGAGGATAGAGATTTTGACATCGTAGCACGTTTTGAAGCCAATTCATGCTAATAAGCAATAATAGAGCGGTGGAACAAGAAGTTGCACTAAGCCTTTCTACTGTTTGTGCCAGTTTACAATGGCATCACTACCGGCATTATCATACCCCTTACATCATGCCTTAACGGACGAGGATTACCTAAGACGGCAATACCATTAGTCTTACCAGGCGTCATGAGTTTACTGCTTGCAAATGTATTGCAAGACATGGACAGTCGTCTGCCTCAACCACAATTCTAGAAACGTCGAATATTTTCGTTGATGTGTTTACCAAACAGTTAAGAAGTTTTAATTTGAGGCCCACGTCCTAAGACCAATCGTAGGACTGTGCTTTAAAATATTTTGTTGTGTTCAGGCATATTCTCCAGTATTCTTTCTGTAACTTGTCACTAGCATATAATAATCATGAATTCCAGACATTTATTTACACGCTGTATAATTTAGTATGACATCAGCCGTTGGCAGTATTGGGGGTTGTACATAAAGGAAGGTGTTGGTATGATCTCGACCACACTGTATATGTATAGAGTGTACGAAACAAATAAACATTTTTATTCTCTATTTTAAATATTGTAATTTTTAAACTTTATCTTAAAAAAAGTACAAATTATATGCTTATCGAAACCTATGTTTTTTATATAAGTTAAATGTAATTAACGATACATAAGTTCTTCTTTCAACCCAAAATGTATGACGGTATAGCTAACATAATTATTCAAAATTTAATTACATTAAGACTGAAGTGACAGATATTATAAAAAACGTCTTGGTTTGGACCAAGACCGAAAAAACAAACGATATGTGTGAGGTTTATCAATTGGCTGAAGTTCAGATATTGCAATTCTTTTAGTTATTTTTATCCATTTAATCCTTAAAAAATATTAAATTCAATCAACTGATTTTACTGTTAATCGATCTATTCCCTCTAAATTAATTGAAAAAATTACATATCTACGCTTTTTCAAGAACAATTACATTTCCGAAAACATTTTATCATGAAATTAATTATTTTGAAGGGATTTCGTGTAAGCACCTTGACGGACATAGATTTAATTGTTGCTGGCTTTGACAAATTTTCAAATTTGCACCCAAAAAAGTTTAAATCTGTAAGTTGCTAAGAAGACTGATGTTCAAAAAAACATGATAATTTAAATTTATTTTGTTCAGACTAGTTAATAAACTAAATAACTAATGTCGTCTATTTAAGACAAAGCAACATCGTTTATCCTGTGTGGTTTCATTTATTAGGTAGCTATCTGTAACACTGGACAAATATGATATCGGTATATAACCAAAGGTAAGGGTAAAGATTGCATAAAAAGAAATACGTTTCAGTACCAATGGCTTGTTATATTCATCTCCATTCATTACCAGTTAAACGAAGAAGGTCACACTTAACTTAATCCCCCCTTCCTCCATTTCCCCAATATATAAAATTTTACAATCACCAGTGGTTCCAGTGTTTTGGGTTATCTGAGCCGACGCAATACACCCAGCAAATAATACCATATAGGTCGAAACCTTTTCACGTGACATTAGTGAACGGTACATGACTCTCCGGACTTTCCCGCCAACCTTAACAACCTAAAACTATAAAACGTTCGTGTACAAGAATGATTATTGTTGTGGCTTGACACTCGCTAGCGCCTGAAGGACCGATCACTCAGTCCAATCGGTGTACATTTGTAAGAGAGTAGACCATTTTAGAAATTACATACAGAGAATTAAAACACAGGTGTGATGCCGCCATTAAGGTCCTCTCTCTCGCCTAGAAGCACCGCTATAGGCAGTGAAAGTTGACTAGCCTCCTGCCTGTAGTCAACTTTGTTACCGTCTGGCGGTGACCCTTGGTGCGAGGGAGAATGCCCAATGGTGGCCTCGCCACTGTGTGTTTTCCGAAATGGTATTTACGCGTGCTAAAATGATTATGCGTAATACGTTACCGGTGTACAAGTAACGCCAACAATGTAGAAAGGGGTGGTGACGTTTCAAATTCTAAAGTACGAAGAGGGAAATTGCAGTGCAACCTTTACTTCATAGTCGCGACATTGGAAATGTAGCATTTCGTAGTACGAAATTAAATGTATAAATTCGTGCAACACCCTGCTTTGGAATTCACTTTTAAAATTTACATTTTCCTTTCGAATTATGTCAAAGTTCGCTTGGTCTTTTTAGACAGAGTATTTCAAATATTCATTATTGATCCCTCAGCACGTACTCCCTTCAAAATAATTAATTTCATGATAAAATGTTTTCGGAAAATGTAATTGTTCTTGAAAAAGCGTAGATATGTAATTTTTTTAATTAATTTAGAGGGAATAGATCGATTAACAGTAAAATCAGTTGATGATGAATTTAATATTTTTTAAGGATTAAATGGATAAAAATAACTAAAAAAAATTGCAATATCTGAACTTCAGCCAATTGATAAACCTCACACATATCGTTTGTTTTTTCGGTTTGGTCCAAACCAAGACGTTTTTTATAATCGTTTGTTTTTTCGGTATTGGTCCAAACCAAGACGTTTTTTATAATAGTAATCTATGTAGTTGCAGGAATTCACGTGAAAAAGGTCCGCGCCAGCCATCTCCCAAGGTAGGTGTGGAACGGGGTGCGGTGACATGGGCTGCTTAGGGTTGGCGCAGCCTCTACTTGCGCATATGTTACAGGCCCGGACAAAGTTAGCGATGTCTTCAGTCATGCGTGGCCAGAAGAAATTCAGTTTGGCTTTTGCAATACAAGCAGTAACTCCCTGATGAGAGCCATGGATTGAACGTAGCACTTCAAGTTGCGAAGATTGCGGAACTACTAGTCATGAACCTCTGTAAAGAAGGTCATTCTGACTGTGGATTCTTCTTGATGTGGCCAATAGAGTCGCAAGTCTTGTGGTATCCTTTAAGGATGTCTTGGCCAGCCCGAAGAGATGTAGAGCTTGAGTTGATTTGACGTTGGGTCTAGTTCGTTGCTTGCGATATTTTTCTTGTTGGCTAGCCGGGAGTGCTGAAGTGGCATATATTCGCGGCGTGGGTCCTTCGGTCCAGTAAGTCATGTTAACTTGGGTATGAGCTTGGGGTGCCCTGGAAAGCATGTCCGCTATGTAAAGTTGAGACCCTGGTACGTATTTTAGTTAAGTCGGTAGCGAAAAAGACGCATTAGTAATCGTTGCAGCAGCCGAGGTGAAATCAAATGAATTGGTTTTTTCATGAGTCCCAAGAGCGGATTGTGGTCAGTTTCAACCGTTATGTCTGTACTTGCGATATAATAATTAAAGTGTTCGCCAGCATACACGATCGCGAGGAGTTCTTTTTCGATTTGTGCGTAACGGGTTTCAGTTAAGGAAGTCGAAGAGTATTCAACTGGTTGCCCGTTTTTGGCGGATACTGCTCCAATAACCGTTTGACTAGCATCAACTGAAA
>JAEQBA010003312.1:0-12007 GCA_019434445.1 Phalangium opilio
ATTAAAATTAATCAAAAATGTCTTGATTAGAATCAAGACCAAAGTATCGATAAGACTGAGGTTATCACTTGTCTGAATGATCAGATATTAATTTTTCTTTTTAATTGAAACTTAAAGCATGCTTAAGAAAAAACAACGTTCCATTACCGTTTTCCGTTGAAATAAATTATTTTACTGGTAATCAATTTCAAAAATTTACTTATCTCGGCTTTTCGACCACAATTCCATTCCCCGAAAACATTTTATCATTACATTAATTACTTTTGGGGAGAGTACGGTATGGTTTTGCGTTTTAAAAGTTCCTAAAGACGTTACATCCCCAATGGTGACCGGCACGCTTCGCAGTGGAACATTTTAATTATTCTAAAACCAATGGCGCCAAATTCAATAGGGACAGTAAGATTTTTACTCGCGGTTTTGCAAAATGATGTAATATCAAGTGTACTTTAGTCAACCGTCGTATTGTTCTTTCTCATAGTTCAGGGCATGATCAGTGTTACTGCCCAATTTCTCTCTCTAGTTTCTAACAATGGTTAGAGACTATTTGATATGGCACGGCACAACATTATATACATTTGAAAATTCTAAGTAGCACAAAAGGAAAAAGAATCCATTTTTATATTTTGGTTTGAAATAAATAAATTCATGATAGTAGTTATAACGAACAGAAAGTCAAGGGAATGGCACCGGTAATGAGCAGCAGAAAGAGAGAAAGTTTGCTTCAAGTTAGCAGAAGGACATAGTAGTGAAAATAGTAATCTAGAATTTTGTTCATTCAAACCTTATTATATCATGAAAAATTCAAGTGAGCAGGCGGCACTATCTAGAAAGATTGATTTTGGCAGATAACAGCGAAAAAATTATGTTCTACACACACTGGGACTATGGGAGAGTTTCAGGGCCGCAGGTCGCACATGATGAAATTTCAACTCCAGATTACATCAATTCTCTCTGGTCGTACTAGTAGCAGGTTAAGCTATAGTTTGCTCAGGTCCAGTTAGTCTCGAAAGGGTTATATAGTGCTTGCAACTTTTAAAAGGTTGTTATCATGGCTAAACAGACCGCTATTACAGTTTTTCTTCTTTTATAGGCTATTTTGACACGTTATCTCCGAAAAGTAATTAAATGTAATGATAAAATGTTTTCGGGGAATGGAATTGTGGTCGAAAAGCCGAGATAAGTAAATTTTTGAAATTGATTACCAGTAAAATAATTTATTTCAACGGAAAACGGTAATGGAACGTTGTTTTTTCTTAAGCATGCATTTAAGTTTCAATTAAAAGAAAAATTAATATCTGATCATTCAGACAAGTGATAACCTCAGTCTTATCGATACTTTTTAGGTCTTGATTCTAATCAAGACATTTTTGATTAATATCTGTTCCTTCAGTCTTCATTTTAATTAAGAATGTTAAAAACTGTTTTACATTTTCAAAATCTGCACTAAGCAGAAGAAACATATAAAAGGGACCATAACTTTAGCTCAATCAGACATTTATTTATAATGATACTTCAAAAATAAAACGTAAATCATTAAAAGTGTGTATTCTTATTGTAATTAGAATAATACATTTTTACAATCATTTATTGAAACGCGAGGCGCCCCCCTAAAAATTCCACCTACAAGAACCTACAAGCACCCGGGCAAAGCATCTACCCAAAAGTACCCACAAGTACCTACAAGTACTCACAAGTACCTACAAGCACCCACAAGTACCCACAAGCACCCACAAGCACCCACAAGTACCCACAAGCACCTACAAGCACCCACAAGTACCTACTAGTAACCACAAGTACCTACTAGTAACCACAAGTACCTACTAGTACCCACAAGTACCTACTAGTACCCACAAGTACCTACAAGCACCCACACGCACCTACAAGCACCCACAAGTACCTACAAGCACCCACAAGTACCTACAAGCACCCACAAGTACCTACAAGCACCCACAAGTACCTACAAGCACCCACAAGTACCTACAAATACCTACAAATACCCACAATACCTACAAGCACCCACAATACCTACAAGCACCCACAAGTACCCATAAGTACCTACAAGCACCACAAGCACTCACAAGTACATACATGCACTCACAAGTACCTACAAGCACTCACAAGTACCCACAAGTACCTACAAGTACCCACAAGTACCTACAAGCACCCACAAGTACCTACAAGCACCCACAAGTACCTACAAGCACCCACAAGTACCTACAAGCACCCACAAGTACCTAAAAGCACCCACAAGTACCTACAAGCACCCACAAGTACCTACAAGCACCCACAAGTACCTACAAGCACCCACAATTACCTACAAGCACCCACAAGTACCTACAAGCACCCACAAGTACCTTCAAGCACCCACAATTACCTTCAAGCACCCACAAGTACCTACAAGCACCCACAAGTACCTACAAGCACCCACAAGTACCTACAAGCACCCACAAGTACCTGAAAGCACCCACAAGTACCTGAAAGCACCCACAAGTACCCACAAGCACCCACAAGTACCTACAAGCACCCACAAGTACCCACAAGCACCTACAAACACCCACAAGTACCTACAAACACCCACAAGCACCCACAAGTACCTACAAGTACCCACAAGCACCCACAAGTACCTACAAGTACCCACAAGCACCCACAAGTACCTACAAGCACCCACAAGTACCCACAAGCACCTACAAGTACCCATAAGCACCTACAAGTACCCATAAGCACCAACAAGTACCGATAAGCACCCACAAGCACCCACAAGTACCCACAAGTACCTACAAGCACCCACAAGGTAAGCAAGTTTAAGTAGCTTTAACCTAAGCAGAGAAAAGATAAAATGTCCATTAAGCTAGCTATTTGTTCTAAGAATTTGACTATAATCGCGGTAAAACGACAAACTCGCTTCTTACACTACATAACTCATGCTAAAAAGTCGCAGGTTCCATAGTTTCAGGGTAAACCACGTAAGTCGGAGCATGTAATTAAAACTATGAAAAACAGTACTTAAACTTAAATTTTCTTGATGAAACAAAATAGGCGCCAACTATGGATATGGGGCTTTCATTTAAGACCGTTTTCAAATCTATCTGACGTATGGTTATTTTTGTAAGGGTATGGACAAAATTTGTAACTTTGGAAAATTTCCCATGTTATTTCTATGGGAAATTTCCAGTTTTTCGTCAAAATCTGTGATTAATTTTATGGAAATGAAAACCACCCTTAGCAACTTTATTTTTTATAAAATAAACTCATTAATGGATCTCTTTGAAATTTTAACCACATATTAAGGGTCCGAATTGTAGTTCAGTGGATTTTTTTCGAACCAATTAGTACAATACAAAAAAAACTACATCCAAACAAAAAACCCTCCTTATACATTAAGAGCAGTATGAAGTCTTATCTAAGAGAGCTACCGCTCTCATAGAATAAATGTCTGATTGAGCTAAAGTTATGGTCCCCTTTATATATGTTTCTGCTTAGTGCAGATTTTGAAAATGTAAAACAGTTTCTTAACATTCTTAATTAAAATGAAGACTGAAGGAACAGATATTAATCAAAAATGTCTTGATTAGAATCAAGACCTAAAAAGTATCGATAAGACTGAGGTTATCACTTGTCTGAATGATCAGATATTAATTTTTCTTTTTAATTGAAACTTAAATGCATGCTTAAGAAAAAACAACGTTCCATTACCGTTTTCCGTTGAAATAAATTATTTTACTGGTAATCAATTTCAAAAATTTACTTATCTCGGCTTTTCGACCACAATTCCATTCCCCGAAAACATTTTATCATTACATTTATTACTTTTCGGAGATAACGTGTCAAAATAGCCTAGAAAAGAAGAAAAAACTGTAATAGCGGTCTGTTTAGCCATGATAACAACCTTTTAAAAGTTGCAAGCACTATATAACCCTTTCGAGACTAACTGGACCTGAGCAAACTATAGCTTAACCTGCTACTAGTACGACCAGAGAGAATTGATGTAATCTGGAGTTGAAATTTCATCATGTGCGACCTGCGGCCCTGAAACTCTCCCATAGTCCCACTGTGTGTAGAACATAATTTTTTCGCTGTTATCTGCCAAAATCAATCTTTCTAGATAGTGTCGCCTGCTCACTTGAATTTTTCATGATATAATAAGGTTTGAATGAACAAAATTCTAGATTACTATTTTCACTACTATGTCCTTCTGCTAACTTGAAGCAAACTTTCTTCTCTTTCTGCTGCTCATTACCGGTGCCATTCCCTTGACTTTCTGTTCGTTATAACTACTATCATGAATTTATTTATTTCAAACCAAAATATAAAAAAATGGATTCTTTTTCCTTTTGTGCTACTTAGAATTTTCAAATGTATATAATGTTGTGCCGTGCCATATCAAATAGTCTTTAACCATTGTTAGAAACTAGAGAGAGAAATTGGGCAGTAACACTGATCATGCCCTGAACTATGAGAAAGAACAATACGACGGTTGACTAAAGTACACTTGATATTACATCATTTTGCAAAACAGCGAGTAAAAATCTTACTGTCCCTATTGAATTTGGCGCCATTGGTTTTAGAATAATTAAAATGTTCCACTGCGAAGCGTGCCGGTCTCCATTGGGGATGTAACGTCTTTAGGAAACTTTTAAAACGCAAAACCATACACGTACTCTCCCTAAAGTAATTAATGTAATGATAAAATGTTTTCGGGGAATGGAATTGTGGTCGAAAAGCCGAGATAAGTAAATTTTTGAAATTGATTACCAGTAAAATAATTTATTTCAACGGAAAACGGTAATGGAACGTTGTTTTTTCTTAAGCATGCATTTAAGTTTCAATTAAAAAGAAAAATTAATATCTGATCATTCAGACAAGTGATAACCTCAGTCTTATCGATACTTTTTAGGTCTTGATTCTAATCAAGACATTTTTGATTAATAGCTATATAGGTTTCAAATGGTTTTAGGAATAACGTTTCTTAAAACGATTAAACTAGAATTAAAGGTAACTATTGGTGATTAAAAATTCAAAATAATTAATAATAATTATATTTAAACAACCTCGTTCTTCGTAACTTCACCCGTCAAAGTATATTTAGAACGAGTAATGATATCGCTGCCACGAAAATTTAATAAAAACAGAGTAGAGAAGTCAACTTAGAGTAAATGAAAATGAAGGGTGGTTTTTCATAATATAATAATATCAACAATAAAAGCTACAGCGCGACACGCCCAAAACTTATTTAACGAACTGTTTAGATGCAAAGTATAAGCTGTCATATTCCTTTATAAAGAATACAGCTTCTACTCCTTGTTTTTACTATGTGTTAGCGTGTAAAGAAATCATACAAAACCTTAATATTTTCTTTTTTCAAAATATTAAATGAGAATATGGCAAACAATTTTAGGCATTTCGATGCTTTTAGTAGTTGCGTAGCTATAAAGCTCGATCCAATTCGATATTTCAAGAACATTCTTTGATATTAATATTTCAAATAGGAAACGAGAAAACTTAGCGCTACTATATTTACTTATAGTCTAAACGGAGATCTCCACGATGTTCCATGTAACGGAAACGAATGCTTAAATCCAAACCTTCCATAAAGGTTTCAACGGTTTGGATTCGAACGAATAGTCAGTATTACAATTAATAGTGTTTGGTTATTAAATAGGCGCAAAGGTATAGGACTGATCATGCAATAGCGTGCAATGATTCGTACACATTCTTTTTGTGTGTGGCTAAGACAATTCTTCTTTAGTATGGGCAACAGTTGGCAATCATATTGGCAAACTAAGAGGTTTAACGAGAGAATAATGTTTAAACGACAACCACGCTATGAATTGGAACTTCATCAAACGCTTGAGTATTTCAGTATTTTAATTTTAACGCGCAAAGTTGCTGATCAAGAAATAGCAATAATTGCATATTCAGGTAATTAAGTGACTAATATGAGAGCTAATGTTTTGGTTTCCCAGCTTATTTATAATTCCTCGCTTTCATTTAGCTTTGCTTCTCTGTCTGTCTGCATCAAAACTTGTAACACATTTTTGACCCACTTCTGCCGAAACCATTTCTCCCAAACTAGGTGTACAAATTCAATTGAGATAAAATTTTAAAACTCAACATAGACTACTGTAAAATATTTGCAATTATTGATAATCTTCTCGGCTTCTCGGCATCGCAAATATTTATTAAGGCAAACAAGTCACGTAAAAACAATTTACGTATTAGCTAGGTGTGGTTGGGGGTGAGGAGGCGTGTTAGCTTCGTAAGTGCTAATGTAGTACAGTATTCATGTTTTCTAACTCGCTAAGGCAATATTAGAGATGAGTTAAATTAAGTTCTTACCACATCTAGCTAAAAGGTTATTTTCGTCTATACAGCCTCCACAGACCATCCACAAGCGCACAAACATACACACTCACAGATCATAGTTCGTAACAACTAGATATATATATACACACACTTTGAAGGGTCAGGAGAAGTTTTCAACTACAACTGTAAATAAATACAGCAACCCATCATTTACACATAGTGCCCTTTCCCTATGAAAAGAAATCTCTTATTCTAGCTACCTATTAAAGAGAAAATATTTTAATTTGAAACGCTCTACAATAAATCCGTTTCGATACCGCCGTCAATCAAATTAACCCTAAACTTGAGAGAGAGTGAACACTTTTTACGATGCCAATCTTATTTCTTTCCCAATTCTTTCAAGAGCCGAAAGAGGATCTTTTCTTAATTTAACTAGGGTCCATGCAAACTTGTTTTACGTCCATCCGAAGTCGGAAAATTGCTGTCAACTCATACCATAGAGCTAATGTGTTTCCTTTCGCAATTCCTTTACAATACGATTTCTAAGGTGGTTGTGGAACTTGCCTTATTCGGTTTCTATCCACGCTTGTTTTTCTTGTGGCCGGGCTACCAACTCACATGCACACACACCTCGACAAACCCCCTTCGCAATGCTAGGTGTGATTAGCAAAAACCAGGGGAAGGGTTGACACGAAATTCAGCTAACAAAAAAATCAGGAATACATAGATTTAAGCTTCAAGAATATGCTTGCCTTCCAAACTACATATATATAAAGAAAAAGTGCATCATTAAAAGATTTTTAAGTAAGTTCTGTAAATTCTATTATTTTTCTCATTATATCCACAAGAATGAAATAGTATTACCTGCAACATAATATTATAGTTTTGATAAAGGAGGAGGTACACTTCGCAAGCCACCTTGTTGATTTTTAAGTTTTTTTTTTGTGGGGTATATGAATTGTAAGAATAATTTAGATTTCTGGTCTTGTTAATTCCAAATTCAAAAGATAGTTTTAAAAATAAATATTAGCCAAATCATCTCGTGAAGCTAAATTAAACTTTTATCCGAAAAATTGTTTTCGTTTCGTATTGATCCTAGAAATATTTAGTTCAATATACATCATTTTAAGGTTAAATTTTAAGCTTGAGCCACCACTCGCTAAAATGCTTTCGAATTTTAGAGCCCTTAGATTTTCCTTTTTTAGTCATATGGTAACGAAGGAGATATTAGTTGGAACCGAACGGTAGTTGTAGTAGTAGAAATAGAGTCATGTTGCTCTTTCGTTTTACATTGCACTGTAGTAAATTTATCTGTACAAAAGGTTAGTTTCTACCAGAAAATGTTAAAAGTTATAACTATTGGCATAAGTGGATCATATTACAGCTCCCTTTAAGTATTGGACGTAGGTTATGCTTTTGTAAACAGCGCTTTCTTTCAAGACATCCAAGCCCGCCATCTATAGCTCAGTTTTGCAAGTTTAACTTTCCCTTTTAACTCGGATCTGGAGTTATGTTTGATGGTAATGGCTGTCAGACCGCCGTCAGTGTCGTGATTAGGGTTTAGTTTGTTATGGCTTTATAAAGTACAGCAAAAATTGGTCAGCCTTGAAAACGAAAACACACTTCTATGTTGACGCTGTGCTGCAAATTACCTTTACTAGCTAGAAAATTGGTTCAACTACCCCCGGTAAAAACCTTTAAATCAGTGGAAACTCAGTGCTGTATTAAGAATTATTAATAATTTAATAATGTTCTGGTGTGATGAAGGATATTTTGATCATTTGATTTCAAATAGATTTCCGTTTCAATACACTCGTTTAAAAAAGCGGAAGTACAAATATAACGCGTTTACTTTAAAATCCAAAAAAGAGCTCGGCATTTTCTCCATTATCCACGTTATCTTTATCCATACTCTAAAATTATCCACAGAACTTGCATGTAAAATCGTATTATATCCACAACTTTGTTTATAAATAATCAGTTATCCACTAATTTGTGGATAATGGATAGAAAATTCCGAACTCTAGAACTGCTGCTATCATCCTCACAACCCAACAGTAGGTACGGGACCACTTGTTTCCATCCACGCTCTCCCCTCTCAAACCTTCCCTCATTGGCTACCAATTGCTTCCGCTTGATTGTCTCACTTAAAATTTCTTTCGCGCCAAAATCATTCCTCTGGTTTAGTTCACAAATTCGCCGATACGTTTTCGCATATACCCTTTTCCCTTCAGTGGCGGGAGAAAATGCTGATGCACAGCGATGTTACATCGTCCAGTACTTCTTATATGGAGCTTTAATATGATCCACTTATGCTATTGGAAGTGAGGGAATAGCTTTTACCAATAGAAAATTAATAGAATTTTTAATTTCAACTTTCATATTGAAGAAATGATTAGGCACTACTAAAGAAAGATAAATTTTCAATATAAGTAATTCAACCAAGACCAACTCAACAAGATGACCCAAGGGCTGGGCCATTATAGTAGCCACATCGTTATCAACTTCATTAGAAAATATTTGAGAGGGATAGAACAATTTTAACTAAAAGCGATTCGTATACTTTTTATTTTGAAATCGATTGTAATTCTAATATCGTTTCTTCCTATTTTCTTAATTTTTTTGTATCTTCTCGATGGGCAAGTTACCTTTAACTGCGATTACGCGTACGTTAACACACGCACCGCAATAATTACTTTTCAACATAGACTTATGCCGGCACATACTCATATATCATCTTATAAACATTTCAGATGGACTTAATGCCCAGAAGCGTTTGAAAGAGAATGAATTTGGTAAAATATTCAATTTGATTTTTATTATGGCTTCTAGGTGTGACAAATTTTGAAGAGAGTATTAAATTTTCCATTAGCTATAAAAGACATACAGTTTCCCATTAGATACATAACTTCTTCCTTTTCACTTTCCCTTTAAAAAGACGAACGAATACAACATCTTCATACCAGGTAGCCTGATTGTTAGATGGATTACATCAAACGAACGATGTGACTAAAAATGGAAACGGAAGTCCAATTCTAAAGCTTCATAACAGACTTTTGCAAACTAAAATCTGGTTAAGGGCTAAGGAATAATAGTCATTATTGAAATTATGGTTTGTCTTCATAAGAAGTAAATCATGGTTAATTTTCAAGGATTGTTAATATTTAGCGTTCACCAGATGTAAATTATGGTAACTTTTCACCAGAAGTATATATGGTTATTTTGACCAAGAGTAAACTTTGCTTTATTTTCACCAAAAAAAAAATATGGTTAATTTTCACCAAAAGTAAAATATGGTTAATTTTCACCAAAAGTAAAATATGGTTAATTTTCACCAAAAGTAAAATATGGTTAATTTTCACCAAAAGTAAAATATGGCTAATTTTCACCAAAATTAAAATATGCTCAATTTTCACCAAAAGTAAAATATGCTTAATTTTCACCAAAAGTATATCAATTTGAGTTACAATTATATCTTTAATATTCCATTGTATATAAGGTTCATTGAAGAAATGGTTAGGCTTCATCAGATGATTAACCCGCAACGATGAAGGCGATCGGCTGCAATTGATAATGCTTTGAAAGACAGTTAGTTGAATTCATTGAATTAAAATCCGTTGAAACAACTGTAGTTCCATTCGAAGTCAGTTAATTGAATTCAAATCCGTTGAAACAACTGTAGTTCCATTCGAAGTCAGTTAATTGAATTCAAATCCGTTGAAACAACTGTAGTTCCATTCGAAGTCAGTTAATTGAATTCAAATCCGTTGAAACAATTGTAGTTCCATTCGAAGTCAGTTAATTGAATTCAAATCCGTTGAAACAATTGTAGTTCCATTCGAAGTCAGTTAATTGAATTCAAATCCGTTGAAACAATTGTAGTTCCATTCGAAGTCAGTTAATTGAATTCAAATCCGTTGAAACAATTGTAGTTCCATTCGAAGTCAGTTAATTGAATTCAAATCCGTTGAAACAATTGTAGTTCTATTCAAAGTCAATTTTTTTGAACTAATTATAGTTTCATTCGAAGTCAATTAATTTATGAAGTTGTTGTTCCATTCGAAGTCAATTAATTTACGAAGTTAATGCTCCATTCGAAGTCAATTAATTTATGAAGTTAATGTTCCATTCGAAGTCAATTAATTTATGTAGTTGTTGTTCCATTCGAAGTAAATTAATTGAAGCAGTTGTAGTTCCTTCGAGATAAATTTATTGTAGCAATTGTAGTTTCATTTGAAGTAATTTAATTGTAGTAAGAATACTTTTGCAATAAAAGTAAATTAATTTAAGTAAGGATACTTTTCACTAAAAGTAAATTAATTGAAGAAATTATACTTTTCACTAAAAGAACATTATTTGAAGTAATTTTAATTTCATTTAAGCACATTAATTGAAATTAGGATACTTTTCACTAAAAGAAAATAAATTGAAATTAGGATACTTTTCACTAAAAGAAAATAAATTGAAATACACATAGCTTAGAACAGAATAAACTGATTGATACAACTGCTCGAATGTCTTTATATTATTATGCGCCAAAAATTATTATTTTCAGAACTTTCGGATATGATGGTTATTACAAGCTTGTCTGAGTTGGGCCGAGGTATAGTTAAAACAGACTAGAGAGTAAATACGCTTCACTTGATTATTTTGCAACGCACTTCTCACCTAGACCTGGTTTACATAAATAAAACCGTATATTTTGATGTGGTACATCATCTTAAGGTAAAATACAAGTACTCTAAAAATATATATTAAATATATAAAATCTCATATTGCATAATTATACCACAATACTTCATTAGCGCGACGCCACTACGAAATCATCGAATCACAATATAAACCCACAACTCCAAGGAGTCAGATCCTTCTTTTTTCCATAGACTGAAAGTTTTGACGTAGAATTTCAAAAGATTCCTAATCGATGTCGCTCGAGAAACGAGATAAACATGAACTTTCATCCATTTTATAGGCGGAGTTAATCCAATAAAAGTAATACGGGTCAAAGCGACAGAGGTAAAAAGGAATTACGTATTTTTCGCCGTCCCCGTCAGCAATGTCATCAAAACGTAGTTTAAGTGTTGGAGGGAGAGGCTCTATACTGGGCTATGAGTTGGACTGAAGTAAATACTGACCGTTCTCCATTCCTACTTCTAAAATTAAATCTATCCCTGACTCTGCACTATATTCTTTCGTTATGTTCAATCTTGCTTAGAATTGTCATCCTAATTTGAAATGAAAACTGAAAATCACGTGGGATATTTCTCGCTTCAAATTTTATAGACCTTTTGCAGTACGCTTTTTGCAGTAGATATTATCAATGGTCCCCGCGGTTCCGTTAAATTCGATTGGCTAATTACTCTAAAATTCCCTGTACAAAAAAAACGGGCAATTGACAGCTGTAGATATAGAATTGGAATATATCATGCGATACTACAATACTACTTATACTATCACGCACGCTAAAATTTAAGATGAACGTATATGATATTTTGATACGCGAAGATTACGTGGGAGGACGTTTCGCTCTTCAGGACATTTCAGTGTCTGAGCTCTGCGGTGCATGACGATTGGGTGCTGTCGCTTTCGGTGCTTAAAAAATACCATTTTAATGTCTAAAATGAAAAAGCATATCATAGGACTGAAATAAAACGTGATGGAATAAAAAAAAATTCATTTAAAATTGGCACGACTACCATGAACC